>JAXRKP010000352.1:0-60000 GCA_037039925.1 Doris montereyensis | reverse complement strand
AGAAGAAGAAGAAGTTAACTCTTAGAAGAATTGTAGAAGAAGAAGAAGAAGAAGAAGAAGAAGAAGAAACTATGATTGATTTTCTCAGAAGTCAGAATTTATTTTTGAAGAAGCTATTTTCTTGTTATTTTAAGAAGAAGAAGAAGAAGTCTCTCTCCAGAAGGAGAAGGAGAAGAAGAAGAAGCCCATCAAGAAGGAGGAGCAGAAGAAGAAGAAGAAGAATTCAGAAGAAGAAGAAGAAGTTCCTGAAGAGGTTTGAGATTCTCTGCAGCTATTTGAAAATTGTTATCAAAGAAGATCTTTTTCCCTTTTGAAGAAGAAGAAGAAGAAGGTCCATAGGTTAAGAATAATTGAAGAAGAAGAAGAAGAAGAAGAATGTCTAAGAAAATAACCTCGAGCTATCAATTTTATGTACGTGAGGCCTACTCCTGCTCTAGCTGTATCCTTTAAATCCATACGAGAATACTAATAATAATAATTATAATAATTATTACTACTACTACAAGAACTACTACTAGAAGAAGAAGAAGAAGAAGAAGAAGAAGAAGAAGAAGACTAAGAAGAAGACTAAGAAGAAGAAGAAGAAGAAGAAGAAGAAGAAGAATAAGAAGAAGAAGAAGAAGAAGAAGAAGGAGAAGAAGAAGAAGGAGGAGAAGAAGAAGAAGAAGAAGAAGAAGAAGAAGAAGAAGAAGAAGAAGAAGAAGAAGAAGAAGAAGAAGAAGAAGAAGAAGAAGAAGAAGAAGAAGGAAGAAGAAGAAGAAGAAAGAAGAAGAAGAAGAAGAAGAAGAAGAAGAAGAAGAAGAAGAAGAAGAAGAAGAAAAAGAAGAAGAAGTCGTATTGTTGATGACTAGCTCATTTAATATAATGTCCTTCCCTTTCTTTTCTAAATGCTATCAATTCTGTCTTGCCATTGTTGAATTTCAGTTTGTTTTCGGTCATCCAGGTCCTGATGTCTAACAGGCAGTTGATGGTTGCTGTTTTTTAGTTTTTGGTTGATTGTTCATGCTGAGTGGGGTGTAGAGTTGAGTGTCGTCAGCATAAAAACGATGATCAATGTCGTGGGCTGTGTTGATGTCGCTGAGAGGTGCAGTGTATAGTGTAAAGAGAAACGGACTACGGACTAATCCCTGTGGGACGCCAAATTGATATTCGTTGCCGATGAAGGGCTGCCATTTATGATGACTCGCTGGGTACAATCGGTGAGATAACTCACAAACCACATCAGAGCCATGCCGGTGATGCCGAAACATTGCTGCATTCTAGCAAAGAGTGTTTTTGTGGTCCACGGTATCAAAAACCACGCTGAGATCCAACATTAAAAGTGCGACATTATTATTGGGTATTGTAACTGTTTGATTATGTCATTATGGACTCGGATTAGCGCGGTTTCAGTACTGTGGCCTCGTCTGTATGATGATTGAAAAAAGGGGCACAGGTTGTAGCTCATGGTGTGATTGGTGAGTCTTTGCGCAATGAGTTTCTCAATGATCTTTGAAATGAAATTCAAGTTCGAGACGGGTCTGTAATTTTTCATCATCTTGTTGCCAAGATGCTTGTTTTTCAAGAGTGGAGTCACATGTGCTTCTTTTGAAATGGTGGGAAATCCGCATTTTGGATGGAACAGAATTGGCGAGATAGATGTTATGGCTGATGCAACCTTATTAATACAGGCTTTTGTGGAACCCACGGAACTGCATCCACTTTGCATTGTTTGTTTGCTGCATCATTGACAAGTTCAGTGATTTCAAACATATGTGGGTAAAAGTAGGAAAGAGGTGGTGTATTGTGATGAATTTCGTACCACTTGTTCTTATGGTGTCAGTGTCAGCATTTTCGTCAAGATTCTGATCGTACGGTGACAATTCTGTCAACGAATTACTTATTGCTAATTCCTCGTCATTTGTGTGATTGTAAGTAAGATGATGAGTGTTCGTGTTTCATGAGTCGATTTGAGACGTTAAAAAGTTCTTGTTGTTGCCCTTGTGTTCAGCGATGTTGTCTTCTGCATTTACTTTATCTGTTTATCAGTGCATTTGTTTCTTGCTTTTTGCTTTGATGTATAGTTCTTTGTGAATGACGAGTTACTTACTTTTTTACTTGTTACTTTTTTTTCTCCTCTTATACCGCAAGATGCTTGGGGGGGGATGCAATTGTCGGGCGTTGGCCAATGGTGTGTTGCCCTTTGAATCGACGTGTTGTTCTTTTGAAGGTCTCTTGACTCTGTCGATTCATCTTTTCCTTGGTCTTCCTCTTGCCTTGAGCCCATTAAACTTCATGTTGTAGGCCTTTGAGGCTGGCTGTTATGGCCCCATTCTCATGACGTGTTCAAACTGTTTGACTTGTTCTTTCATTATATTACATGTTTGATTCTATGTCCACATGTTGTCTTACGTATTCATGTCTTGTTTATCTCTTCTTGTGATGTTTAGTGTCTTTTTGAGATCTTTTTCGCATGCTGTGATCTTGCTTTGTTGTGATTTATTTAGAGGTCAGGTTTGACGCTTTTTTAGCAAAGAGTTGGAATGAAAATCGACGTGATGATTTGCTTCGTTGTCTCCATTGGAATGATCTCATGGGAAAGGATGGGATGTTAGTTGGCAGGTGTCCACATTTACCTTCTTTACTCAGGCTTTGATTTCTCTGTCCATTTTCCCATTTGGTGTAAATATGCTTCCACTGTATTCGAGTTCTCTAACTTGTTTTAGCTGTGTGTTGTTGACCTGATAATAAGTGGTCTTTGTTTTTGTGAGATCTTCATTATTTCTGTCTTACATGTACTCATTTTCATTCCATATTTTTCACAGGCTTAGTTCAGTTTGGTTGTGTCTTTTTGAAGGCTGTCTTGGATTTGGTGAACTAGGCTCTGGTCGTCTACAAAGAGCGATTCATTTAATTGTTCAATAACAATTGTATAGAATACAGAATACATAATATGTATATTATATGAGTATTATTGCATCAACCTGCTAAATCATATATCGAACATATATGTTGGTGTCAACTGGACAGTTTTGTATGAATCCTGCTCATCAAAGGAATCTTCTTCTTAAAAAAAACCCCTGATTGAGTTAGCACCGAGAATTTTCCAAGCAGTGTTGAGAATTGAAAGATTAATGACCACCTCCTTAATATCGTTAATGACGGGTTTCACCTTATTATACTATCTAACATTACTTGAGAAAAGGGGGATAACACAGACATTCACTTAATTTTCTTACCATTGGATAATGATGACAAATCAAACAATTATAACGCGGTGTGGAACTCTTTTTTGTAATCATCAATATGAGAAGATTTGCATTAATTCTTGGAATAATTGGCCATTTCGGTTAACACGGAAAAACTTACTATCACAGTTCACGGGCACCCTATCCCCTTCTTCCCAATTGATTTATTCACACCTGCGCGCGCGCACACACACACATACACACACACACACACACACACACACAGAAAGAAAAAGCGTTACCTTAAACTTAATTTAATGCCGGCAGCTAGCTGACATAGTATGTGAATTTTGGCACGAAGATTACAGCAAACAAACAAAGCAGGTGCCTTAGGGCCAGCAAAAAATCAAGGCCACAACAACAACAAAAAGAAAGAAAAAAAAAAGGATAATAATGACAATGTATCAGGAGATGACGTAAATGTATCCCTATAATTTTTATGTAAATTGGCATCCTTCTTCATCTACACGTTTGTTCTTCATTCAGCTAATAATCATATGAATAAAGAAAGATTAAGATATTTCCATTATTGATCATAATTTGTATGGCCTATCACATCATTATGTTTATAGCAGGAGACAACCTTTGTAAGATATTGGATAAAACATCAATTGAACTCATCTATCATTATGTATCTGATTTTCCTTCCAGCTAAAGAGACTTGGAAAAAGAAGCAAAAAGGAGAGACAAAGACTGGGAGCCCCGATGATTCTTAATATGCTATAATTGTTTACCAATTTTCAACATCGGAGAAGAAATCAAAGTTGGAGTTAGACACATTCAGCTGCTCACAATCAAACGAGCTGGCACAGTGTAAAACCGATGACAGATTAAATTTAATAGTGTAATGAGTTTATAACAAGACAATTTGGAAAGGAATTGATCGAAATATTCAAGCAATTATCTATTTAGACATCTAGCTATTAATTATCGAGTTAGCAAACTCACATCATAATAATAATTGTACTGATCCAATTTATTTGAATAACGACACAACCAATGATTACGTCTCGCCCCATCCCCATTTATCACCTCCCTACCCAGCCTCAACCCTTCCCCCCACCTCAACAGTCACATCCATCACACTCCCACACCAACCCGTCACCTCCACATCCCCCCACCACCAGTCACGGCCACCCCGCCTCCACCCAAACGCCCATCTACCCTTCGACTTTGTCCACTTGTATAAAGGTGGCGGGGCGGGGGCGGGGGCGGGGGCTCTTTGCTCTACCAACAAACAAAAATAAGTATCAAAACATAACCCCCCCAAAAACAAGAAGAGACTCAATACATTGAATTGTTGCCACACCAGGCTTATAACCATCGCACATTTCTTCTGCTTGTCACATCGCAGATGGCCACATGATAGCAAGATTAACCCAACATGGAATGGAGACGACAACTCCAGCGAACCATTTCTATCCACACCGTTTAACTTAGCAATATCAATTACATGCGGGTTGAAAGCTGACTATTCACCACGCGCGTAACGACCCTCACCATCTTTTTGCCTTGAACATAATCAGCATAGCCTCAGTGTCCATGGGTATTGTGGAAGCCAACATCATCAACATCGTCGTTTTTATCAAGCAAGGCTTCAAAGAATCCATCAACATTACCTCACAGCCATAACGACATCTGATCTGGCAAGCCTTTGATACTAATGTTGTGGCAGACGATTCCTCTATTTCCGTCTGTCCGAAATGTGGACTGGTCGGTCAGCCTGAGTGAAGTAGCTGCCGTCACTGCTATTCGGCTCGAAGCCATTTCTCTCGCGTCAGCAGCATCATTACCGTATACCTGGCCATAGAAAGGTGCATTTCCGTCATCAAACCGCTACAGGTCAAGTTTATGTTCACAAAACGGCGACTCATAATAACCTATTGGAATTTATGCTCTCAATGTCCTACCCTATATTCCTTCCTATTCAACGACACGATTGGCGTGGAAGATGGATATTCTGAGGAATAAGACTTATTTTTGGAGTTGTCTTCGTGAAAAACTATCTGATTTTTTGAAGAAATAGGACATGCCATTGGGCTTTGTCGTTTCTTAGCTTCTTCGCAGTAGCAGTTTGTGGGTTATTCTTGTGGGCTCATTAATCGAGCAGAATCGTTGGCGTAGGAATACAATGTCTAGCGCTACGGCATCAAAGATGGAGTTGAAGGTCAAAGAGAAAGATGGAAACCCGAGGTCCAAAGACACCACCAAGCCAAAATAAGGCACAGAGGATGGCAATAACCAAAGCAGGAAATTCTCTGTCGGACAGAGACAAGCGAGCGGCTAAGACGGTCATCTTCTTATCCTTCATGTTTGTCACGTGCTATTTTCCTGGCATCCTTGCCAGATTGTCATGCTAACCGTCTCAGAGTTCAGCAGAGAAGGAAGATACAGAAATGCCTATTTTATATTCTGGCTCATAAGCCTGCGAGTAGAGGGATTGTGTGCCAGTGCTAATATCGTGGTCTACTTCAACACCAGCACTAAGTTTAGACAGACCATGTTACACATGTTCTTTCCATCTGCGGAGGTTTGATTTGACGTGAATTGATCAACACCAGCACTAAGTTTAGAGAGACCATGTTACATATATTCTTCCATATGAGGTTTGATTTGACGAATTGATTTGATTTGAGTTTACCCACATTCATAACTGATGTCCTGATCGGGGAGGAGGGAGTGAGGGGAGGATTTGGTAGGATTTCAATTATACCCAGACTGCCTTGTAAACAGCCAAGGGAACTTCAAACGTGCTATCCACCAAACTGGAGCAGGTGGTTTTGTTTTACTCTGAAAACAATTTTTCAACCTGTCAACATCTCATCTTGCAGGGTGTCAGCCACTCAACCAAAAAGCTGTGTTTTTCAAAGCCCAACGGTTAAAAAAAATCTTCGTTTAAACCTGCTCCCCCACCCCCCCCCCCCCACCACCACCTTGACCAGGACGACGCCTAGTCCCATTGGAGACGGATGCGGTTCTGTATGTAGATCACAACACTCTGTGCATGCTAGTGATCCCTTGGCTGTTTCATCGGCAGTCCAGTTAATATTAAAACATCCTACCCGAAAAACCCTGAGATCACCTTGTTGTCGGTGTGGGTAAAATCAAATCAAATCAAAAGCATGACTCAGTGCGTGACGATCCAGCTGCCCATAAGTGATGATGAGGATGAGGATGATGATGATGATGATAACGATGATGATGATGATGATGATTAGCCTCGTCCATCCACAGCCTATGTCACGTTGCGTCCATGTATATTATTTATGTCATGAGGCCATCTTGTCGGTGGTCTTCTTGAGCTTCTGTGTCCATTTCTTGACTGCTATTCTGTACATCTTTTTTGTCCCTTTATCTCTATTGTTCCTTTGAATATTGCAGTATGATGTTGTCCCGAAGTAAAGTAAAGTAAGTCTCATACTCAGAATTGAGTACATGGTAATCAGGAGTAGAGTCCTGACATTTTCTAGTTCCTTACGGCGTAACGTGGTAGTTTGCTATTGTTTTTCAACGCCGCCTTCGCTTTCGCTGAGCCCGAATTGACCTGGCTACCCACTTCGCTGCAGGGTACACAAAAGGACCAGAAACACGACAAAAAGAGCAGGCCTATCATACTTGGTGACTTCAATCTACACTATGATAATCCTAATAACCGAAATGCCAATACCGTAAAATCAATTCTAACATCAAATAGCTTCAAGCAGCACGTAAACACAGAAACGCAACGCATGTAAAACAACATACATTAGACTGGGTTGTAACCGATGACAACGAGGAAATTTACAACCTTAACGTAGCGAATAAAGGCGTCTCTGACCACTTCGTCATTACTTTCGAAATCAACGTCTGAAAAGCCAACTCCCAGACGAAAAATTACATCAAGAAGAAAAGCATTTGATCCCACGACACTAGAGGCTGACATTGAACGTGTTGTCCCGAGTCTTTCGACAAGTACCAATGTCATCGAAACCTACAACAACACACTAAGGCAGCTGTTCGATCACCATGCACATATTGAACACCGCACAGTCACCGATCGCCCATCAGCACCGTAGCTGACAGGGGATACAAGAAACGACGAAAGCAGAGAGAAAATGGCGCTCTACAAGCCTGGAGATACACAAAACAAATTTACAAACAACATAACAACAAAATGAACCTATTAATTAAAGCTGCAAAAGGCTGAAATGTTATAACAGCAAAATCAACGAGTGCACAACTGCGCGTGCCCTATTGCACATAACCAGCAAAATGACGGGCAAAGCCAGCAAATCCAACAAAGAAAACGTTCCAACAGGATACTCAGGGCAATGACTTACCTGACGTATTTGACATTATTTCAAGGATAAAATACATCTCATCAGAAACAATGTCGACCAGTCTTCTATCAAGCGGTATTAGAAACAGAGTCTTTCATTGGGCAAAGCATTCTTCGATAGCCGCACACAAGAGGTCGTGGTCGGAGGAGAAAACCTCAGCAAAAAGATCTGGTGTACCCTAAAATCTGTCCTTTGACCACATTGTTCCTGATTTACATCAATGATCTTAGAACAACATCAAATCCAAATTTCAACTTTTTGTTGATGATACAATACTATACCAGCACATCTCAACAGACCCTCATAGCTTAAACCAAGACTTCTGAAAAACTCCAAGAATGGGAAGAGAAATGGCTAATGGAGTTTAATGCCTCTAAATGTCAAGCCATGACGATAACAAACTAAAGAACCCAATAATTTGTGATTACACACTACACGGACATCGACTAGAACGCGTTAACTCCGCAAAATACCTTGGAGTCGAATTGTCATCAGACCTGAAGTGGGGCAAGCATGTTTCCCGAACCACAACAAAGGCCAACCAAACGAGTACCTTCATCACTAGGAACCTTGAAGGATGTCCCTGGCAACCCAAGCACTCTGCTTCAAAGCCTTGGTTTGGCCCATCCTCGAGTACGGCAATGCATCTGGGACCCCCCCATCAACAACACCCCATACATTCATTAGAGATGGTCCAGAGGAGGGCAGCAAGAAGAATGCATCATGACTTCTCACCACAGACAAGCTTTCCAACCTCGTCGATACACTGGGCCTTGAGGCAGGTTAGAAACACGGACGAAAAGGAACAAAACTAACAACGCTCTTCAAGGTGGCAAATGAATTTTTAGACATCCCTTGCGTCAAATCATATTGGTTATGCCAATAGGAACACCGAGGCCACACCAAAAAGATCAACATCCCAACTTCCAGAATTGACGCACATCTCCCCACTCCTTCCCTCAACATCTCGTCTTTGGAATCGTCTTCCTAAGAGGCCTTGAAGCGGAAACGTTAGCAGAGTTCTTCGACCGTCCTCTCCTATAATCGGCCTCTATCCTGAGCTAAGTCCATGTTTTTATTTGTTTTTATCTGTTTTTATTTGTTTTTTATCTCTTCTTGTTTTCATTCTTTTTACTTTTTTACCTTCTCTTTTGTGTTTTGTCAATATCGCATGTATCTAAATGTAGACTGGTCCTCCTCCAAAAGGTTACTACAATATCAAGAAGAAGAAGAAGAAGAAGAAGAAGACCAGCATCATCATTCACCACATATTTTCAAACAATTTGAGGGGGATACAATGGTCTTCTGTGAATTCCAACTGGTCACCGAGGAGGATCGTACAAGACCCTTATAAGATCTTCACCACCGAAATCATGCTATCTTGATCCGATTGACAATCATTATTAGATAGATATTTAACATCACATAGCTCCTGTTCTAACAACCAAAATGAAGCTCAATAAAACCTGGAATTGTACCCAAGAATTTTTAAACACGCAATTGTAACCCCTCTACTTAAGAAACCTAACCTATCTCCTGAAGAATTAAAAAACTATAGGCTTGTTTCAAACCTGAATTTTTATCGAAAATTTTTTGAAAAGGTCGTTGCAATGCAATTAAAGAAACATCTTCTGAAATATAAATTATTCAAAATCTTTCAGTCATCTTACAGACAATATCACAACACGGAAACAGCCTTGCTTAAGATACAAAATGATTTGTTGGTGCAACGAAATGAACGCAAAATGTCAGTCTTGACCCTGCTTGATTTAAGCGCGGCGTTTGACACATTTGACGATTTTTTCTTATTGAGCGACTTTCCAAAACTTTTGGTCTAGAGGGCACTGTGCTTAATTGGTTTATATCCTATCTTCATGATCAACCCAATCAATCTATCTCTTTGATAAAGTTGTAATCTTCTCCTTTTCCACTCAAATATGGGGTTCCACAATTCATGCTTGGTCCCCTACTATATACATTGTATACACAAACGATTGAATATTGTCAAACAGCATGGGGTAAATTATCACATGTGTCATGCTGACGATACGCCACTTTACAAATCTGTCATGTCTATAAATACAAATTATTATATTTTGAAGTCCATGGAATTATGTACATCTCATGTAAAAGCGTGAATGTCTACTAACAAACTTAAACTGAATGAAGAAAAAACCCGAAATATTACTATTTAATCCAAAAATCTCAGTTTGCCTGACGGAACTAACTCTATCAGGGCTGAAAACGAAGAAATAAAATTCACGCAGAACGCTAAAAATTTTGGGGCATATTTCGATGATAATTTATCTATGGAACATCATATAAACAATCTATGTAAAACTCTTTACCTCCAAATCAGACATATAGGCCACCTATCAATCTTTCTTAATCTAAGTTCTCTTAAAACATTGACTTCAGCACATTTTTTCCAAAATTGATTATTGCAACTCCCTGTTTTATGATTTACCTGATGTCTTGATTCATAAGCTCCAACGTATCCAAAACCATGCGGCCAGAGTGATTTTGAAGAAAAAGAAATATGAACACATTACCCCTATGTTCATGTCTCTGCATTGGCTCCCAATCGATAAACGAATAATATACAAAATCGCGAGTTTGTGTCACAAATGTAAAACTGATAGAGCTTCCAAATTATTTAAATGACCTGATCTCTGCTTATATTCCATCCCGCCAACTGAGATCTACAAATCAATGTATGTTAAGCATTCCCCCAAAGAAAGGCCTGATAAAACTGTCACTGCGCTCTTTACATATTCAGGTCCTCACGTCTGGAATGTTCTTCCGCTGTCAATACGATCTATGGTTGACACGTCGGAAGACACCTTTAAAAAACATCTCAAACATACCCCATGCGATGTTTCTTAGAAGAAAAGCAATTGTTTTCATTATGCGAATTTAATTCATGTACCACACACCTTTATAATGATATTATGATGTCATGTATTTATGTACATTGCCCATGCCTAGAGCTGTCGTAAGATGGGAGTGCTATAGAAATGAAATATATTATTATTATTATTAAACATTTGCCCAGACTGGGAATTGAACTCGGGCCTCTTGGGTAGTAGTCAGACGCTCTATCGACTAAGCTACTGGCGCCTCCACTTTTGTCTTTATCTAAATCTTGTCATAAGGCTGGCCCAGAAGTACTGGATACGAAATACTGGTAAAGATATCAGTTTCAACAGCGAGGCTGAGCAAGCTAGATGGCAGTTGGTGACGTGGAACGGGTCACTGTTTGGCCCTTCCCAGATACAGTCATGCCACTGGCCTTCCCAGTCACGACATAAGCTTTAGAAATGACCAAAGACGAACAGTGAGGCAAGGGGCATGTCGAAAGTGAAGGAAATGACGTTGTATAATATTAAAGCCCCATCGGAACAAAGACGAGACAAATACAAGGAATAAACAGAAAAAACCCACCCTGGCCACCATGAGGATCGAACCCGCGATTCCTCTGCGAGGCGATCGGTGCCGACGCAGAGGTCGCGGGTTCGATCCTCATGGTGGCCATTTTTTTTCTTCTGTCTACTCCTTGTATTTGTTTCGTCTTTGTTCCTATGGGGCTTTAATATTATTCAATGTCATTTAGTTCACTTAGAAATGACAAGCGTCCTTCTCGTTTCTCCTACCGGTAATCCAGGACTTCAAAAACAAGGCGTAGACAAACCAGAGGTTGATTCAAAATGATTAATCCAGTTTCAAAACGTTTGTAACTATGGATCTATGAGCTCTACAGCAGTGGATGGGGTATTGCATCAAAGAGGAAAGATCAATCGTTTGATGGTGTGCACATAATAGTACCAACCATGAATGTATAAATTTAAAGTCCGTGGAAGGGAAATGACAACTTCACAAACATAAGGCCAAAATCACCTGATCTCACGCCATGTGATTTCTTGTGGGAATTGATCAAGGGCGTTGTGTTTGTACCACCTTCACGAGGGCCACTGGTTAAATAATGTGGAATGGAATAGAGGAATAGTGGTATAAACCTTTAAATGTTCAACATTTTTCAAAGTACTCTCCTTGAGCTTATTTCAACGGCGACCTTCATAACTTCTTTGGCGAAATATGACAATAAGTGACAACTCCACTAATAAAGACAGAAAACAAACACGTGACGTTTCAGGTATAACCCTTCGTCAGACAACAAACGAAAAATATCTAGAATCTAGATCTAAGTAGCCTCGGCATCACACAATGATGTCAGAAGAAAAACATAAAGGAGAAAGTTGATAGCATCAGCTAGTCCTAACTGACATTTTTAAAAATTTCAGATAAGTTGTTTACTTTCTTCCCTTATTGCATTGATAAATTTGTAATTTATATACATTTCCCGCTACCTTCAGTGTAAATTTTGTCTTGATTGATACTTCCTTCATTCATTTCTCTATCATTTCTTCCTTTCTAGACCCAGTGAGATATAGATCTAGTCTTACATTTTATCCTATTTTTTCGTTCTTGTTTCCCATACTCACATGTCTCTCTCCCTTTATTTCTTCTCTTTTTTCTTTCTCCTTTCTCTCTCTCTCTCTCTCTCTCTCTCTCTCTCTCTCTCTCTCTCTCTCTCTCTCTCTCTCTCTCTCTCTCTCTCTCTCTCTCTCTCTCTCTCTCTCTCTCTCTCTCTCTCTCTCTCTCTCTCTCTCTCTCTCTCTCTCCTCTCTCTCTCTCTCTCTCTATATATATATATCTATATATATCTATCTATCTATCTATATATATCTCTATATCTATATCTATCTATCTATATATATACATATATAAATATATCTCTCTCTCTTTCTCTCTCTCTTTCTCTCTCTCTCTCTCATCTCTCTCTCTCTCTCTCTCTCTCTCTCTCTCTCTTTCTCTCTCTCTCTCTCTCTCTCTCTCTCTCTCTCTCTCTTTATTTCTTTCATTCTCTCTATCTCCTTCTCACCTTTTATTACTTACTTATTTTCATATTTTTATTTCATTCTAGATCTGAACCTTCCACTCTTGCTCATTCTTCACACACCCCTCTGCTACGTTTCTTAACATCACTGTCTTTTTCTTTCTTTCTTCTCCTTTATGTTTTTCTTCTGACATCACATTGTGTGATGCCGGAGGTATTACTTAGATCTAGATTTTAGATATTTCTCGTTTGTTGTCTGACGAAGGGTTATACCCGAAACGTCACGTGTTTGTTCTGTCTTTATTTGTGGAGTTGTCACTTATTGTCATATTTCGCCTTTGACTTCACTCCACTGTGGCTCCTTCGTATTATTCATAACTTCTTTGCTAACTTGCTTCCTGTCAATGGGGATTCCAAGTATGCGTCTAGAAACGACATTTTTTCTGTTGCTTCCATTAATTTTGTATTGGTTGACTAACTGTTCTCGTTTTGACACATAAATAAAGACTGACTGCTAAATATAAGTATAAATTATCAAATTTACTTTAGCCTACATTAAACTGTCTTCTTTGTCCATTCAGTGGTTAATATAATATTTGGCTTTTTGCCGCCTGAACAAGAAATTGTTTTTACTACATTTTGCTATGATTTTTTCTACTAATTTTTTATTTGTGTCATGGAAAAGCTGTCAAAATGCGTACAATTTGCGACAATAAAAGGGATTTGATCATCGCAATTTTTCGAAAGAGCGTAAGACGTCATCTTTGTGTTGATCTATGTGGTACAGTTTGTTTGATTTTATTGAAATGATTTCTGTTTGTTTCTGCAAACGATGTTGTGTTAAGATCCACGGATGATACAATGCTTAAATAAATGATAAATAAATTGTACATTCATATGAAAAGATAGAATTCCTACCAAAAACATAGAAGGCCTATTTAAAAATACCTCATACAATCTCTTATACCTCACATGTCATTAGATCAGAAGAGGTAAAAATCAGAGGGAAGAAAGTATGGCCATAATTTCCTCAGAATAGAATTATCCAAGGAGTAACTGCAGTGATATAACTGTTATATGATCGTCAAAATTCATACAAGAAGCCAAATTAAAAATCATATACATATGAAATCACTTTCTGGCGTGCATTTCACTTCCCTAGGTTATATACATCCCACATCCATGTAGGTAGGGATTTGGGGGCTCTCAATAGGATGAGAGCACAGAATGACACCTGACCTACCGTCTCCCTGCCGTGTGTGATTCAATCGTACAGTAAAAGACTGCTAAGGACAGGGCTGGTCCTCCAGGTTTTGGGGTTGGTCGAGAGGTCAGCAACCCTTCACCCTGTAAAAAAAAAAAAAAAAAAAAGATAGGACGCTACAGAAACGCCGACAGGTAACACAAAAGACTAATCTTTGTCTGGGGTAAGACGTCACTTCCTTCATTCGAGGTGCCATGCTTGACGCCGTGTGGCCAACGCCCATTCTCCCGGTAACTGCGTATGGCCGTCTTCGCTTCTTTCGACAAGGACGCTTGTTGGAACATGGAACGCCACGGGCATCTATGAGACGGGTAAATATGTCCAAGTTGCTACAGACATGGATATATATCGCCTTTCAGTACATGTGTACTCGGCATTAGGAAACTGGGTGGATTCTATAATAACAGAATATAAAGACAATGACTCGGAAGGAGGGGGAGGGGGTAGTTCTCATGCTGTCGGCATCAACATTATGATAGAGGAGACACATGGATCGAGTATGATATCGGTGTCCTTTAAGACAAAAAGACAAAGACATAAAATTAAATGTCAAACAATGGTACGTCTCGATGAATGACAGTGAAGAAGAAGAAATGGTCATTTTTACGGACAGTTGTAGGGAATTATCCAGATAGGGACGTAACCATCTTAACGGTCGATTCAATGCAAAGGTAGGAGACAGAAATGAGCGATGCAAAGAAATCAAGGAACACAAGGCCTTCCGAACATGATTGAAAAAAGGGGAGACTCAGGTCCAGAGGCAGTCGGTAGTCCAGTAGTAGTAGTAGTAGTAGTAGTAGTAGTAGTAGTAGTAGTAGTAGTAGTAGTAGTAGTAGTAGTAGTAGTAGTAGTAGTAGTAGTAGTAGTAGTAGTAGTAGTAGTAGTAGTAGTAGCAGTAGTAGTAGTAGTAGTTATAATTATCATTATCATTATCATTATCATTATCATTATTATTATTATTATTATTGTTATTATTGTTATTATTATTATTATTATTATTATTATTATTATTATTATTATTAATATTATTATATGTATCATTATTATTTATGATTATTGTTTATTATCATTTTGTTGTTGTGGCCTGGATTTTTCTGGCCTAAGACGCCTGCTTTGTTTGTTTGCCAAACTTTGCATACTATGTCAGCGAACTGGCGCGTGGCCTTGAGTTCAAGGTGACGCATTTATTCTTTGTGTGTGTGTGTGTGTGTGTGTGTGAGTGTGTGTGTGTGTGTGTGTGAGTGTGTGTGTGAGTGTGTGTGTGTGTGAGTGTGTGTGTGTGTGAGTGTGTGTGTGTGTGTGTGAGTGAAAATCATTTAAGAATGAGGGGATAGGGTGTTCGTGAACTGTGATAATTAGTTTTTTCCTTGTCAACAGAAATGGCGAATTATTCCGAGAATTAATGCAAATCTTCTCATATTGATGATTATAAAAAAAGAGTTCCACACCGCGTTATAATTGTTTGATTTGTCATCATTATCCAATGGTAAGAAAATTGAGAGTGAATGTCTGTGTTATCCCACTTTTCTCAAGTAATGTTAGATAGTATAATAAGGTGAAACGATTCAAGTCATTAACGATATTAAGAGGTGGTGACAACTTGGAGAAATCTTTCAATTCTCAACACTGCTTGGAAAATTCTCGGTGCTGACTCATTCAAGAAAGAAAAGTTATTTGATGAACAGGGTTTATACAAGGTTCATATTATGTTTTTGTTTTCAACCTTTTCGTTTGTTTTTGTGCTCTCTTCTTCTCTCTATTAAAGAAATATTTGTCAAAATGACAAGTTATTTTTTAAATCAAGATGAACAGGATGGTATTATACATGTTTAGGCTCTTACATTTTAGATGATTATGTTTGTTTTGTTTTTTTTATATAGAATAAAATCATGGTACGGGTGTAGATTTTCAGTTGACTAAATCTTCATACTAAAAATGAGAGAGAGAGAGAGAGAGAGAGAGAGAGAGAGAGAGAGAGAGAGAGAGAGAGAGAGAGAGAGAGAGAGAGAGCGAGAGAGAGAGAGAGAGAGAGAGAGAGAGAGAGAGAGGGAGAGAGAGAGAGAGAGAGAGAGAGAGAGAGAGAGAGAGAGAGAGAGAGAGAGAGAGAGGGAGAGAGAGAGAGAGAGAGAGAGAGAGAGAGAGAGAGAGAGAGAGAGATTTTCGTTTGCCAGAAATCAAATTAATGTTAATGTCATAGATTGTATATGAAATAAGACATAAACCCAGGTTTGTGTTCCTTGGAACAGACACTCAACACGTACTTCTCTACTATACCCAGGGTAAAATGGGCACACGCAATTAACCGATCGATTTTTTTTGGTAAATCAAGGCTTAGGAATGATGACAGAGAACAAGGATGACAGGTGTCATCACTATTGATTAAATGACATATTAATATTTGGTTGACAAGAAACAATGTTCCCAATTAATTTTAGTTATGTTTGTTTTGTTTTTTTTTTTTTATGAATAAAATCATGGTACATTTTCCTTTGAAATCTTCATACTAAAAATGAGAGAGAGAGAGAGAGAGAGAAAGAGAGAGAGAGAGAGAGAGAGAAAGAGAGAGAGAGAGAAGAGAGAAAGAAGAGAGAAAGAGAGAGAAAGAAGAAGAAAGAGCAAGGAGACTTAGAACAGAGAGAGAATCCAGATCAGAGAGAGAGAGAGAGACTAGAGAGAGAGAGAGAGCGAGAGAGCAGCAGAGAGAGAGCAGCAGAGCAGCAGCAGAGAGAGAGAGAGATAGAGAGCAGCAGCAATAGAGAGCAGCAGCAGCAAGAGAGAGAGAGCAGCAGAGAGAGAGAGAGAGCAGAGAGAGAGAGAGAGAGAGAGAGATGCTTTATGACTATCAATTAATGTTAATGTCCATGTTTGATATGCATTTCCCACTCGTACTCGTATTACAGACGATTTTTATTGTATAATGGCGTCATTTCTACCGCACGGGGACCATTTCCCACAAATCCTAGTAAACCTTTCGATTGTGTTCCTTGGACAGACACTCAACACGTTTCTCTACTTCAAATGGGTACACACTGCTTTAAAAACCTGACTCGCGTCCTGGCTATCATTATCTCGGGGTTTTTGGTAGGATTTTTAATTTTGCCCTGACTGTAAACAGCCAAGGGATCTTTAGTGTGCACATTGATTGATGGCACACGAGAACTCCTTCCCATGGGACTAGGTGTCTCCAACTTATGACATCAAAATTTTCAACTGTTTCAAACCCACTACCTCTTGGTTGAGACACCATGCCCTTGGACACCAACTCCAAAGACCCAGCAAGGAGACTTATTACCAGAATCTCATATCATATTTTCATAACATTACTATTATAAGGAGTAGTAGTAGTAGTAGTAGTAGTAGTAGTAGTAGTAGTAGTAGTAGTAGTAGTAGTAGTAGTAGTAGTAGTAATAGTAGTAGTAGTAGTAGTAGTAGTAGTAGTAGTAGCAGTAATAGTAGTAGTAGTAGTAGCAGCAGCAGTAGTAGTAGTAGTAGTAGTAGTAGTAGTAGTAGTAGTAGTAGTAGTAGTAGTAGTAGTAGTAGTAGTACTACTACTACTTACTGCTTGAAAACATACATTCCTGAATATTGCTTTACTCTGACATCATTTCCTTTTCCCACTGCTTTATTACATCATTTCCCTTTCCCACTGCTTTATGACATCATATCCCTTTCCCATTGCTTTATTACATCATTTCCTTCCCACTGCTTTATGACATCATTTCACTTTCCCATTGCTTTGTGACATCATTTCCCCCTGCTCTATGACATCATTTCCCTTTCGCAATGCTTTATGACATCATTTCCTTTTCTCACTGCTTGATGACATCATTTTTCCCCTGCTTTATGACATCATTTCCCTTTCCCACTGCTTTATGATATCCTTTTCCTTTCCCCCTGCTTTATGACATCCTTTCCCTTTCCCACTGCTTTATGACATCATTTCCCTTTCCCACTGCTTGATGACATCATTTTCCTTTTCCCACTACTTTATGACATCATTTCCCTTTCCCACTGCTTTATGACATCATTTCTTTTCCCACTGCTTTATGACATCATTTCCCTTTCCCACTGTCCATCATTTCCCCCACTGCTTTATGACAGCATTTCCCTTTCCCCACTGCTTTGTGACATCATTTCCCTTCCCACTGCTTTATGACATCATTTTCCATTTCCCACTGCTTTATGACATCAATTCCCTTTCCCACTGTTTTATGACTTTTTCCTTTCCCACTGTTTTATGACATCACTGCTTTATGACATCATTTCCTTTCCCACTACTTTATGACATCATTTCCTTCCCACTACTTTATGACATCATTTCCCTTTCCCACTGCTTTATGACATCATTTCCCTTTCCCACTTTCCCTTCTCCACTGCTTTATGACATCATTTCCCTTTCCCACTGCTTTATGACATCATTTCCATTTCCCACTGCTTTATGTCATTATTTCCGTTTCCGAATGCTTTGTGACGTCATTTCCCTTTCCCACTGCTTTATGACATCATTTCCTTTCCCTGCTTTATGACATCATTTCCCTTTCACACTGCTTTATGACATCATTTCTCTTTTCCCCCTGCTTTATGAAATCATTTTCCTTTCCCACTGCTTTATGACATCACTGCTTTATGACATCATTTCTTTTCCCACTGCTTTATGACATCAATTCCCTTCCCACTGCTTTATGTCGATATCAATTCCCACTGTCATTTTCCTTTCCCACTACTTTATGACATCATGTCCCTTTCCCACTTTCCCACTACTTTATGACATCATTTCCATTTCCCACTGCTTTATGACATCATTTACCTTTCCCACTTTATGACTTTATGACATCATTTCCTTTTCCCACTGCTTTATGACATCATCATTTTCCCACTGACCTTTCCCATTTCCGCTTTATGACATCATTTCCCTTCCTGATGACATCCTTTCCTTTCCCACTGCTTTATGACATCATTTCCCTTTCCCACTGCTTTATGACATCATTTCCTTTCCCACTGCTTTATGACATCATTCCCCTTTTCCCATTGCTTTATGACATCATTTCCCTTTCCCACTGCTTTATGACATCATTTCCTTTTCCCACTGCTTTATGACATCATTTCCTTTCCCATTGCTTTTCCCTTTCCCATAGTATTTCCCTTTCCCATTTCCTTTCCCACTGCTTTATGACATCATTTCCTTTTCCCACTGCTTTATGACATCATTTCCCTTTCCCATTGCATTATCATTTCCCTTTCCCACTGCTTTATGTCAACATCACTTCCCTTTCCACTTTCCGACTGCTGCTAGGTCGACATCATTTCCCTTTCCCACTGCTGTATGTCGACATCATTTCCCTTTCCAACTGCTGTATGTCGACATCATTTTCTTTTTCCCACTGCTCTATACTCTATGACATCATTTCCTTTTCCCACTGCTTTATGTCGATATCATTTCCTTTCCGACTGCTTTGTATCGACATCATTTCCCTTTCCCACTGCTTTAAGTCGATATCATTTCCCTTTCAGACTGCTTTATATCGACATCATTTTCTTTTCCGACTGCTTTATATCGACATCATTTCTCGTTCCCACTGTTTTATGTCGACATCATTTCCCTTTCCAACTGCTGTATGTCGACATCATTTTCTTTTCCCCACTGCTCTATACTCTATGACATCATTTCCCTTTCCCACTGCTTTATGTCGATATCATTTCCCTTTCCGACTGCTTTGTATCGACATCATTTCCCTTTCCCACTGCTTTAAGTCGATATCATTTCCCTTTCCGACTGCTTTATATCGACATCATTTTCTTTTCCGACTGCTTTATATCGACATCATTTCTCGTTCCCACTGTTTCGTCGACATCATTTCCCTTTCCCACTGCTTTACGTCGACATCATTTCCCTTTCCTACTGTTTTAAGTCGACATCATTTCCCTTTACCACTGCTTTATGTCGACATCATTTCCTTTCCTACTGTTTTACGTCGATATCATTTCCCTTTCCCACTGTTTTACGTTGACATCATTTCCCTTTATCACTGCTTTACGTCGACATCATTTCCCTTTCCCAATGCGTTACGTTGATATTATTTCATTTTCCCACAGCTGTATGTCGAAATCATTTCACTTTCCCACTGCTGTATGTCGACATCATTTCCCTTTCCCACTGCTTTACGTAGATATCATTTCCCTTTCCCACTGCTTTACGTAGACATCATTTCCCTTTACCACTGCTTTACGTCGACATTATTTCCTTTCTCCACTGCTTTACGTCGACGTCATTTCCTTTTCCCACTGCTTTACGTCGACATTATTTCCTTTTCCCACTGCGTTACGTCGACATTATTTCCTTTTCCCACTGCTTTACGTCGACATTATTTCCTTTTCCCACTGCGTTCCGTCGACATCATTTCCTTTTCCCACTGCCTTACGTCGACATCATTTCCTTTTCCCACTACTTTATGTCGACAACCAACTTCTTCAAACCCTCTCAGCTAAGGACTTACAAAACTTACACAAGTCCACGTAGGCCTATTCTATTATACATGTAACATGTGTTATTATAATCATTAGATCAATGGTAAAGTGGTAGAAACCATCAATTACCTGAAGATCTTTGAGCAAGTACATATACACCACCTTGCTTCGGAGAGTTTGACAATGGTAGTAATTATATAATGTTTGGAATAATAATATCGTTTTCTGAGATGTCAAATCCTCTTTCGCTTATATCTCAGTAAATACAATTATATGTATGTCTGGAATGTCTGCCTGATCGATACATTGATCAACAAATAGCAGTTAGTCAATGTCTTCCTCCCACGAAGCTGTTTTCTTCTCAATAATTATAATGCTCTCACAGTGTCACAGACTCTTTCTCTTTGGTCATGGTCTTGTAGCATAAATGTTATCAAATTCCTTTGTGTACATGTGTTTGTGTATGTGTGTGAGAAGAGAGAGAGAGAGAGAGAGAGAGAGAGAGAGAGAGAGAGAGAGAGAGAGAGAGAGAGGGAGAGGGAGAGAGAGGGGAGAGAGGGAGAGGGAGAGAGAGAGAGAGGAGAGAGAGAGAGAGAGAGAGAGAGAGAGAGAGAGAGAGAGAGAGAGAGAGAGAGAGAGAGAGAGAGAGAGAGAGAGAGAGAGAGAGAGAGAGGGGGGGGGCAGACACACATAGAGAGAGACGGAGAGAAACTCAATTTCGATTTAAGCAATGAATAGAGAATATTGCTAATTTATTTTTAACATATATGTACATTTAAAGTTATTTATGGGATCAATGTTGTAATGATGTACGAGTATAAAATTATAATAAAATATATTATGTTTTTTAAAAATTTTACAGATTTAACTCGACATGTATTTCACATTAATTGTAAATTTTTCTGCCATTTGTCAGTCTCAGCCCTGTGAAAAATTAAAATTTGTCTTTGTTCTTGTTAATCTACTACAGGCAGGCTAGCATCAATGGGTAAACTCGTACCTATGTTAACGGCATATGTTACATATGTTACGTATGAGCTAAGAGTAAGAGATTAAAAAAATATATGGAAATACTTGTTTCTTTCATTGCACTTTACCCCACCCAACCAACACAGTAATCTTAAGGCGAATTGTGTTTTTCGTTTCTTCATCATAATCTACCATGTCCACCTGTCCACCCTATGAGGTGAAGTCATTAATAATATCAGAGTGAAGTAAAAAAAGACAATAGCAAGTTTTGAAGAAATGTGAAAGAATGAGAGGGGAAAAAAATAGGAGGACCTACCAGGAGTACACACCAACCACCCACTAGAAGGGGGACTCACTAGTACAGAGGCAAGGTGTCGGCCTCTCAACCACAAGGTAGTGAGTTCGAGCCCTTCCAACGGTTGAATATTTTTAAAAAGTCTTTTCGAGCAAAATCTACCCCCATGGTCCAGGTAAGTGGGTCGACATCTAGTCCCATCGGAGACAGACAATAAAAAGGAGGTCCCATGTGCATATCACAACACTGTGCATGTTAAAGATCCCTTGGCTGTTTACAAGGCAGTCCGGACAAATTTAGAAAAATCCACCCAAAAACCCTGAGTTCACCTTAGTTGTGGATGTGGGTAAATCAAATCAAATAAAACCCCAGTAGAAGTAAGGAAAGAAGTACAAATTATCAGTGGTGACCACTAAGCAACCATAAATGAGGAAGGCAATCAAGAGTTACCTCAAAGAACATGACATAATACATTACTACATGTATTACATAACATTGACACAACAATTTACAAAGGGATTTTATGTTTCAATTCATTATAATCTACCTCCCTCACTATGTCATTATATCCAGTGATCTCAGAGTGACTTAAGAGCTTTGTTTGTTTATTTAATTGAAATTTACCCTGTCCACCATCGTGGTGATGTCAGGGTGAATTAAGAGGAAACAGCGAGATAAAAGATAAGTGAAAAAAGGAAAGGAAAGAAGTGGGACCTACCAGCAAACACCCGCCAACCACCTGAATTAAGAGGAAGCATTGAGATGAACGACAAATGAAAGATTGAACGTGAAAGGAAACAAGAAGGACCTGTCCGTAGTAAGTTCCTTCAAGGCCCTTAAGGCCTATAGAGCCGGAGCTTATCCTGGTTTCTATAGCATAAAGTGAAACAGGTGATGATAATCACCCCTGGCCAGGACGATAGTCTGATGCAGGTTTTTACTCCCAAGCTACTGCTTGTACCTATTTGCACCTGGGTAGAGTGGGGAAAAATACGTGCTAAGTGTCTTTTGCATGGAACAAAACGTCGGACCTGGCTTTAACTAGATTGAAACTCAGGACCTCATGATCCCCAGTCAAGCAGCCTAACCACTCGCCCATAAACACCACACCCATCAGTAGGACCCACCAAAATTCCCACTACCATGATGGGGAGGGCACGCTTATTTCTAGAGATGTCAGTTTGCTTGTTTCATCGAAATTTACCCAGTCCATCATATGTGGTGAATTAAGAGGAAATTGGCAAACTTTCATGTGAAAACGTGCCTCTGAAATTGACCTTGTCCATCATGTGCTGTGATCTCAGAATGAATTAAGATGAAGCAACAAGATATAAGGCATAAGAAAGGAAAGGAAAGACGAGGATCTACCAATAGCACCAAACAACTGCCCACACAAGGGAAACGGTGAAAGGAAAGAAAGGCCCAAAAGGGAAACAGTGAGGAAAGATCTACCAATAGCACCAAACAACTGCCCACACAAGGGAAACAGTGAAAGGAAGAGTAGGATCTACCAATAGCACCAAACAACTGCCCACACAAGGGAAACAGTGAAAGGAAAAGTAGGATCTACCAATAGAAAACAACTGCCCAACAAGGGAAACAGTGAAAGGAATAGGATCTACCAATAGCACTAAAACAACTGCCCACACAAGGGAAATGGTGAAAGGAAAGAAGTAGGAATAGATCTACCAATAGCACCAAAACAACTGCCCACACAAGGGAAACGGTGAAAGGAAAGAAGTAGGAATAGGATCTACCGCCCATGGAGCACCAAAACAACTGCCCACACATGGAAAATGGTGAAAGGAAAGAAGCAAGATCTACCAACACCAAACAACTGCCCATTTACATAATCAATAGCACCTTTTGGAGATAGAGACATAGACTAATCATTTTACATAGTTCTTAGAAATTCTCACTCTGTCCATCAAAGACAGTGATCTCAAAGTGAATTAAGAGGAAACAACAAGATGAAAGATAAGTAAAAGGAGGAAAAGAAAGAAGTAGGGCCTACCAGATGCACCCCGTCAACCACCCCCCCCCCCCATAGACTACCAAACCATTTAAGTTACAGGTGTTGGCAAAATGCAAACGAAGAGGACAGACAGATGTAATGGAAAGAAGAAAAGTGAATGATTGGAAATTAGCAGACAAACATCACTGGTGATGCTCCTCTACATTCATATTCATAGCAATCACGGGTTCAGTCACGCGGAAATCACATCGATGAAAACTTTATCAATCAATACACAATAATAAGTGATTCCTTAATAATACACCAATGACATTTGACACTTTAGAACTTACAGTGCCCACAAAAATCTTCACATTAGTCACACAAATAATTTGTTTGTCAGTGGACTTTTTGACTTCAACAGGTTCTAAATTTCATGACCTTATTTGGTTCAATATTTCATGTCCTTATGCGGTTCAATATTTCATGTCTTTTTTCATCACCTTCTACATGCCCTTTGCCTCGCTATTCATCTCCTCGATAGCCTCTGCTTTCCATCTCATCTAGCAAGATGGAGTTCCTGGTATTGGGAAAGCATCTTACATATTACTAATATTAGCCCTTCATACCCTTTATTTCCTCAGTTTTTAATCTCCTTTCACCTGAACATCCACTAACTTTGGATCTTAATCAACATTACCAGAAATTGCCTCTGTGTCTGCCTTATCTTCCAAAGTCTCTATCTGGGTAATTCTGATAAAAATCAGACTCATCTTCATCTGACAGATCAAAACTTGGGCGACTGTCAGCAGGCATGGGAATGGTTCATCACCCGTGGATTCATGTGAAGTGGAAGCTTCACTAATCAAGCCCTTTATCATAAAAATGTTGTCAGAAAGGCTTCATGCAAGAAGTCAAGATATTAAGAATAAAACTAATGCTCAGTTACATTACCAAACACTTAACACAGATTTGATGGCTTAACTCACTGACTATTGAGCCGTTTCATAGATTTCTTGTTCTGAATACTGACGTTTTTGGGGTAAATTAAAAAAATCACATGTCTCAGAATCACTCATTTGTACTGTCCCTTTCACACAGACCCATTTAAACATTGTTTAATTAAATAAATTAAATAAGAATGTTTTAAATTAAAAAGTTTAATTCATGTGATTTTTTTAAAAATTGGGTAATTTTGTGTTTCGGAAAAAAATCCTAAAAAATAACTGTCTAGATCACTTAGATCATATTCTGTATCACTTGAATCTCCAGCAGGATTAAAAACATGGAAAACATTAGCCCTCTCACGATATTTCTTAAATGCCATGACGAACAGTAGTAAAAGTGTAAACAACGCACGTTGAAATCTTTTGTCAGACCAGTTGTTTCATAATCGATTCCCTTTACTTCCGTTAATTCAAAAAGTTACCATCCGACGTCCGCCAACTTTGGCATGGAACAGAAGAAGTGAATCGACAAGCGTTAGCCATGTTTCCCGTCACTTTAACGGGAATAGCTTTCGCTAAAAAAAAATAATTTATGGCTAACCCGTCAGGGGTAAACGTGGTCAGTGAGTTAAAATAGACTGGAGCCCCATTTGACTGTTAATGTCAGTAACCCTAGCACATTCCTAATGACATGTAAGTCTCGCTTGGTATACAAGTACATAGCTGCTAAGCTTTGCAATCCAAAAAAAAGACTCTCCAAACTAATCCTAACTTGCACTGGCCTTTCTGGCAAAGTGTGTCAGTGGATTCTGCGCACTCAGAATGGCGTGTCTGGACTTTCAACCTAATCTCTCCCAGTCTCTGCCGTTAACTTAAGGTTTCTTAAAAAATCACAACAATAGTTAACCTTCATATGCATCCTTTTCATGGTAAATAAAGATGTTTGGCCTCAAAGCCAAAAAAAAAAAAAGAAAGTACTAAAAACATGTTTTACGTACTGGTCAGCAGCTTTGCATACATATTCTATAGGATGAGTAGGAGCATAAACCAACTAATGTGCTGGGTACTTCATGCTCGGGTTCACAGCCAGTCCATTTAGGAATGTAAGCTCCCCTTTACCCATGTCTATTTCCCCCTTATTTCATCACATCAATCTTATGTATATGACACATAAATTATAATTGTCTTGAACTTTAAGGAAGTTGCAGTAGTAGTGGGACAATTGCAATTTATGTTAAAAGCAACATGACAATTTATGAAAGAAATCTTACATATATCTACACAATTTATCGACATCTTTAAGGGAATAAATTCTTTTTGTACATGAAATATACACAATATACACGCACAGTATACATTAATAAAGTGTCTCTCTCTCTTTTATTATATATATAATATAATTATAATTGAGGCGCCGGTAGCTCAGTCGGCAGAGCGGCTGACTGCCATGTACGAGGCCCGAGTTCGATTCCTAGTCTGGGCAAATTTTCTGGCCCTCCTGTCGACCCAGCAACGAAGTGGGTAGCTAGATCTGTTCAGACTCAGCGAAAGTAAAGGCGGCGTGGAAAATAATCGCAAACTACCACATTATGCCGCGTGCCCAAAAAAATCAGGACTCTACTCCTGATTACCCAAGGCTCAACTTATGAGTATGGGACTTACTTACTTACTATAATCATAATATACATAGAACTGTAAAATGTTCACGAAGATTTAAAAATATTTTCATTGCTTCACATAGATTAAATCAAATAGTATAAAATAACTAAAAAGAAAATACACAATACAATGAATTCACAAAATAAGGAAATGACTGAAGTCTTGGATCAAAAAGCAGGCACGGAAATAATGCGTAGTCTGGACGCAAGTAAAAGTGAAAATCGACAGTTTGGCCCCTTGAAAATCCTTGAAAACAACAGCACCAGATGTAGATCTATATCAATATCACAACGGCAACGAATGATCACAAATCAGCTACCAAAGCGGATTTTTCACAAACATTCCTTTCCACTCAATGGTCTCGGCTTCTTCCATGCGCTTCTTCAGGAAGTTGACTGTATTTTCTAGTTTGGAGATTTCCTGCAAAGCATTTAATTCAGAGATCAGGAAAATTTTCCATGCAACTTTATTAATTGACCAATATAGGGCATCATTGCATTAAGCTAATAATAAATATACAATATTATATACTCATACATGTATAATAATCTTATTATTCCTTCCTTTCCATCTAATTTCAATCTATCCTACAGACTACTTGACTGGATGGCTGACTGTCTCTCTGCTTCTGTTGTCTATCTGTCTTGTCTGTTTGTCTTTCTTAAATAGGCAGATTCAGAGAAAGGGCCGTGAATTTTATACACAAAATGTCCCTCACAAGCATAGATTCAGCATGATGTTAAAATTTGTTTCAAGTAAAATAGCTTTGAGTTTTAAGCAGTTAGAATGACTAATTTTATGCGTCTTCTAGTTCTACATACTCTGATCCATGTTGGCACTTCAATCTAATTTCAATTTTAACTACACAAGTAGACGGAAATAACCAAACAGCTGAAAATATCTTGTATCTCTTATTCACAGACAAACAAAATCTAAAGACCAACTCTAATTTCATTCCTTTGGTATTATTCTTTAAAAAAATTTTCTCAGCCATTTCTGTCAGTAGGGACCTTACCTGTTCCATTTTATCCTTTCGTTTTTCTTGCATGTTTTCCATTCCTGCTTCTATTTTTGCCAACTGATGTACACAAAAAAAGGGACAAAAAGATTAAAAAGGAAAGAAAAATATTATGTAAAAAATCAATGATATACAGTCGCGTCTCTATAATCCAAACACCTCCGCTCCGAGCAATTTGTCGGGATTATCGAGATATCCGGATTATTGAATCACCGATCATAGGGACACATTTTGAATCAGCGAAAGCTCTCAGAACTTACAGTGATGGAGGCCTGATACATTTTACGGGGTTCAGAGTACAACGATGCTGTTCATCACTGGCCAGAACTCTCTCTCCGGCCCTCAATATGCTTTTCTGAGAACTACGCTACTCGTCCGTCTATTACTAATACATGAATAATAATATTAATAATATTGATTTTTTTTTCAAGGTCGCGTATCATTTCTAGGCCTACCACTGTATTATCACTATTACTTTAGCTCTGTTCCCTGCTATTGGTATAACATTTGGGGTTTGAAATAAGACAGTAAAACTTCTTTGGTTTGAGCATCATCTAATAATATCTTTGGCGTTGGTGGCCGATTTGTTAGACTGAGCAAATGGGGATCATGAGGTCCCAGGTTCAAATCCTAACAGAGCTAGGTCCGATGTTGTGTTACTTGGGAAAAACAAATAACACACACACTCTTTCTCTCTGACCTGTGCCTCAGGTTTCTCACGTACGCACAATTTATACCACGCCAGAAGAAGATGAAAAAGAAAAATAAGATGAAGAAGGAAAAAAGGAGAAAGGAGAGAGAGAGAGTAGAGACAGACCAAGACAGAGAAAGTTGCTAAATGCTACTGAATTGGCTGTAGGAAATTTGAGTCGGCGGCTTTGATGGACTGTTAGCAGATTGGTTAGACTATCTCGAACAGTTGAGTGTTCGGATTATCAAGCATAAACTCTCTATAATGTGGTAGCTTGTTCCAAAATTAGGTTTTAAATTTCCTGATTATCGGGTACAAATGAAGAAGAAAAATCTGTCCCAGCTAATCTGTTCGGATTATCGAGACATCCGGATTATCGAAGTCTGGAGAATCGAGACGTGACTAGTTGAAAAGTAAGATAAGATAACATAATTTTATTGATGTCAGATGAGAAAATTAACTTGGTCACATGATACAATTTCACAAAGCCACAAACAAATTTCTATCAAAACATTAAAACACAACTAGAATAGGTACACAAAGGGGAGTAAGTGAGGGGAATGGCAAATGGAAAAATTCACTCGATCGCAGACAGTTGTACTGTCACGTTACAAATAAAATTCACATTGAGATATTCTACCTAATAAAACAAAGTTCCTTCAAGGACATTACGACGACCCATAGAGCTGGAGCTCACCTCCCGGTGTCCACAGTAGGAAGCAAAACATGTGATAATCTACATTGCCTCCTGGACAAGTCGCTAACCTGTCACCAACTCACTCTCCAGCTGATGATGATTGGTAACCTGTTTGCATTTGGGCCGAGAGAGAAAATGCATGGTCTCTCCAGGACTTGAATCGCTAGTTTTAACGCTTCCAAGAATAATAAAAATAATAAATAGTTCTTGTATAGCGCCCCACCTCGATATAAATCAAGCTCAGAGCGCTCAAACATGAATAAAAAGCGGCATTGTTATCCTGGACTTCCCTCCTAAAATCCAAATTGATTTCATGCAGCATCCCATCTGCAGTAATTCCATGTTTTCGTGGCTTAAATTCTTGACTTAATCGCAAACAAACGATGGTTTCAACACATGGAAAATGAAAAGTACTCTTTACTCCTAGCGCAGAGCAATACAAAGTCATACTTTCGCTTCCTAGAATTTAAATCATTACAAGAATAATCATAGCCTGGATAAGGAATCATTGCAAGAAAAGTCAAAGCCTGGATAAACAAAAGTCAAAAGGGAAACCATAGGTTTGAATCCAACGCAACTTTCAATCGGTGTGACGACAACACGTCTACTACTTACCCTGTCCTGAATACACAAGATTTTATTTTTCAGAGATTCGGCATATTGCATCAGTTGCAGTGAGTTGGGAAATGGGTTGCACTGGCAAAGTTGAAAAAAAAGAACCGAAGAACAAATAAAAATTGAGATAAACAAGAATGGAAACAAAGCAAGATTTCTATCAAGTAGATAAAACAAATATAGGAAGAAGAAGAAAAATCATGTTATGTGTTGTAAACATTGACTTAAAGATCTCTTAAAGAGCAGTTTGAGCAAATGTGAAATTAAGTCCTATCCTATACCTATTTACTCATCTTTGAGCATAGGGCACCTATAGTACTGAGTTTTCAAGGCATCAAATGTATTTTGGTAGTATCTCGTTGCCTTCCACATCGTTTTTACTTTTTGTTTGAATTAACAGAGGAGTTTCAGTGGTCCAGAGGCAAGGTGTTGGCCTCTCAACCAAAAGGGTTGTGGGTTAAAGCTCCGACAGCTGAAAATTTGTTTTGAGTTTTTTCTCGAGTAAAGCCCGCCCTTTCTAGTCCAGGAAGGTGGATCGACACCTAGTCCCATCAATGACAGAAGATAGATATGAGGTCCTGTGTGTGGATCACAAGACTCTGTGCTCATTAAAGATCCCTTGGCAGTTTCGACAAAATCAAAAATCCTACTAAAACGCCAAGATCACCTCAGTTGTGGATGTGGGTAAAATCGAAATCAAATCAGTCTGAATGGAGCTAGATATTCATGTCACTACTGGGTTGACAGGAAGTGGAAGGCTAAACAGAAAACCAATGCCCGTTATTAGGAATCAAACTTGGGATACCTGCATGGCAGTATTGGCAGTCAAATGCTCTACCAACTGAACTATTGGGCTGTCAGAGCTTTTGCTCTTTTTGTTCGAAATTTACCATGTTCAGCATATGCGGTGATCTCAAGGTAAATTAAGGATAAACAGCAAGATGGAAGATATGTGTAAAAAAAATGAAAGGAAAGAAGTAGGACCTATCAGTAGCAGCCGTCAATGGCCCACCTGTTGGAGTGATATCACCATAGTCATAATGGACGTGAAGAAACAAACTAACAAGTAAACAAAAGCTTTAATTTACACAGAAGGTACACATGATGAGAGTTACAAATTACTGAATTAAGATAGCTCAGTACTAGGAGGCCTTAAACTTTACCTGACTGAAAGCGCTGCACCACTTCTAGAGTCAAAGGCCTGAAGACAAAATAGAATAGATAATGTATGAGTCCAAAATTGATGTATTGAAGGTAAGGGTAATGTAAATTTACGGGCCTCTACAGTCAGAAACTGTAGGGTCAGGGAGGGTGTTCTTTATCACATTGGCAATGTTATTCACATTAAAGAGAGAATAGTTTAAGAGAGTGTGGACAGAAAAGACTAAAGAGAGACATACATAAGACAACCAAAAAGAAAACAGCTAGGGACGTGCTTATAAGCACTATCACTATTTTAAAATACTTTTTAGAAAAATAGGTCTTTGATGGTTAACATCAGAGTTTTAGTTTGATGGACAGACTGTTGTAACTGTTTAAGCTATTACATGAACTATAGTAAGATAGTTGAAATTTTGTTGTAATGAAGTTTACGCTGTCTGCCATAGGCAATATTTGTTTGTTTCACTGGAATTGGAATTTATCCCGTCAATCTTACGTGGTGATCTCAGGGTAAATTAAGAAGAAACTACAGAAATTATATTGCACGTCTTATTGAAGCCCCACTATAGAGACAAAGACGAGATGAATACTAAGGAATAAATACAAAAAATATTTGGGCTTCAAAATTAAACTTGTGACCTCCTCGTAGGCACCCATTGCCTCACCATGAAAAGAGGGCGCACTATGAACAGAGTTTATTTTGTTCCTTAAGAAGCGTAGTTAGCATTTTTTCTTAATGCACACTTTTTTCATGGCAAGGCTTTGGCTGCTGATGCAAGGGCCATGGGTTTGATTCTGCCGGTGCCCTAAGATAAAAAAAAAAAAAAAACTCCTTGTATTCATTGCGTCTTTGTCCCTAATGGGCTACGATACGACATGCAATTTCAACATGTATTTGCCTCATTATTTGTCTTTAGTAATAGAATACACTAGGTTACACATCAAATGTCCATGGGATAATACAGCCATAGCATCAATTCATTTACAAGACAGTATCGCCATTTGGATATTTAACAGAAAGTTTCTTTTCGCTATCAAAGTTACCAAACTTTAAGTAGGTCCTTAGAAGTTTATGATATCACACAAATGACAACTCATAAGCTACTCCCTTGTATACATAGATGGTCAAATACTAAATCTCATTGGATCCACTTAAAGGTCTTCTGATGACATCAGTGTTTCGACTTTGTTATCACAATAACACTGGTTCAGTTGTTTTTTTCATGACAATACATTCTATCTTGCCAGAATGTTAGCATGACGCTCTAAACATGCTCTCCAGGGAGTTGACAAAGATTTTAAATGAAATAGCATGCTAAGGGATAAATGAATTTGATGTGTAGTCGATCAGCCTTGCACGTGTGTGGGGATACAGACTATAAGTTTGTCTTTGTCTTTTCAACTAAGTACAAGAAGAACTAGATCAGGCTGTCAAGTATATATGGTCCATTACTAAAGCAGTGATAGTCACCTACACTCAATTCACCCTAGTACAGCAAGACTGAAACAAACTTCCAACAGAAGCAGTTTTACTGAAGACTCAAGAATTGAGTTTGTCAGTCATTATGAAGCAAAACAACAACAATGAGACTTAAACACGAAATGAAATTAAAATAAAATTTTCTCCAAATATTTTTATATGCATTGAAATCCAATTAATTGCTATTGCCTATGACCATTTTCCCCCTTGAAATTTTCAAAAATGCTCACACACACACACACCTGTCTTCAGAATCCTCATAGATACTGATTTTTCCATTCAATGGGATCAAACAGCCTTTGCTGTTTCGGGCCTAAAAAAGAGAATTGCAAAAGATAAAATATTTTCTTTTTATGGCCTGCAATCAGAAAATACACTCCATACTTTCATAATGAGTTGCGAAACAGTTTTGACAAAGCCATTTGCAAGCTTTAAGATAAAATCAAGAAAACATATGAAGTTGTCATAGAGTGAAATTGCTTCTGGCTAGAAGCCATGTAGTCGATAATAAAGTTACAAGAAAAGGAGCCTGCTTGAAACAGCTGCTATTTATTAATCAATAATCTGAATGAGACTGAATATTGTTTTGAGAGCATGTAAAAAAATATAATTTGTAAACCCAGCTACTAAAACCAACTGTAAAACAAATATCATAAATATAAAGCTCCCTCTGTGTCAGTCACAAGTTTGAGTCAGAAAACAACATTTCTTGTTTGCAAGAAGAAATTCATATCCTGCAACACTTCAATTTGATAAATATTCTAATTTAAAAACAAGAACAATTATTTTACAAAATTCTTCTGATTTCATCTTTCAAAAGTGTTTTAAGTATGCTGTCTAAAAAAATCACTCTCATTGAAAAGTTGAATGAACTCCATTTTTTCTAAGATCTATACCTATATATTTAATGAGTTACCTCTGAGTAATAAAGCTCAAGATGAATGCATATTATATATACATACTGTATCTATAACTTATAATTGCCATCATTAAAAAATACCCGCAAGACACAGTCTGGGTTGTTCAGTTGTAATTTATTGTGCAACTCCTGAGTCACATCAGATACTCTGTCTTCCTCCTCCATGCTGATAGAAATAATGTCTGATATTTCAGTCTCTGCAAAAGAAAGCAAGAATATGTCTGATATCAAAATTTCAATCTCTGTGGAAGATTTTAAAATGTACTGCCTGATAAATTTCAGTCAGTGTGAAACTGTGTTTGTAAAATCAATGTCTGATCATCTTCATTGGAATAAAAAACTGAGACATGAAACTAAAAAAAGGGTACTTTCCACCAGGAAGGGTTACATAATTTGCCGAATCCTCATAGGGCTGATGTAGAAAAGATGAATTTCACTTGATCATTGATACACTCTTAGCATGTATCACGGGGAAGGAGTTTCTTTTTCAGGATCCAGTCTTATTTTTAGATCTATAGAATGAAAAATAAAATGGCTCCTCAATCCCCCCACAAAAACCTGATTAGGTGACAACCTACAGAAAAACAAAGAGAGGGGAAGGGGAGGGGGGAGGTTCAGTGGGGTCTCCCCCAATAAAAGTTATAAAACAGAATAGACACAACTTTAATATCAATGAAATACTTTATAGATCATCTATATCTGATAACAAGTTAACACTAGAAAGCGGTTCGCTTAGCCAGCACAATGGCTGCCACAAATGCCAGTTGGCTCGCTGACAGTCATCGCTGTTGCAGGAGGCTGCCCAAAGTTTTAAGATTTCACAGGGTGGAGTGTGACTTCTGACCAGGCCTTCACCAATCTATTGAATTCAATTGCATGGCGATCATCTGGTCTCACCCAAAGCCAAGCCAAACTAGGATGATTCCATCCTTTTCAATTTAGTAGGAGACAACAAAACCAATTATGTGTGCAAACACACATTCATCAACTCAGTCACACATATTCTCGAAACATACCAGCTCACATTTACACCCCTCTAGTGACGGACTTGTCCTAGTATGATCATTCCATTTTACAATAGGTGTGACAAATAAATGAAAGTTGTTATTATATATCAAGTCTACATCATGAATTTAGCATTAATATGGCATCGTTACTACCAGTTGCCCACAAAGCAAAAATAATGATGGACACACCGCTCAGTTTGAAATAGACTCAACCAAATGCCTTTTGGACGTGTAATGCTGTTTGTTCTTTTTCCTGTTTACAAAATGGTTTTAAACCAATCATAAAGCATTAATTTAAAAGAGGATTAAGACAGGATGGTAAGACAGGATGGTAAGACAATAAGAGGGTAACAAGAAGGAGGAATATTCAGGCCTCTCGTGATCTGTCCTTCTTTCCAGCAAATGCCGGGCATCGCGCTGAGAAGCAAACAGGAAAATGGAAATCTTGGGTGTAGCATTTAACGGAGTGCTGCAGCAAACCAGCATTTACTGGTCATACCTTTCATAGCCTTATCAGGGTTAACAGTAACATTAATTGCAAAAAAATTAAAAACCACATAGCCACCTTTTTTAGATACATTCACTTCCAGGTCAAAGCATCATCAATTCTAAAAGAGTGCCGATCTAAGTATCTATGTACAATCCAAGTAGTCTGGACCAGGCACAATTTTTTTATTTTTTTGTTTACAACGGCAACCTGTATTTTAGTCAGTGTTACACTGTATTCATACTAATCATACGCGTCTTCGACCACACGCGATTTCATTGGCTCTAGATCTTTAGTAATGAATAACATGGCTAATGTCAAAACAGCTGTTAGGATGGGATGCTCGATGGACCTGTTCTTGATCTAATATCTTTTGCAGTTATTCTTTCACTAAAAACATTAGTTTGCGACGGTTATAATTTTTAAGTTTTTGATTTTGTGACCAAATTTGTGTTCGCAGCAGCAAGAAATGCGTTGGTTTGGTCTCTAAAAGTAGTGTATCAGGGTGTGGGAGTGATAGTTAAAAAATACCAATGATATAATAAGACGGTTTGTTGATTTTCTATTTTTTTTTTAAAAGCCGTCCAAAACATAGATATTTAAATTCACAAGCCTACCGTTAAGGTCGAGTCTTTTGACTGCAAAATTTACTGTTCTTACGGCCATCTTGTATATTTAGTAGTGAATAAGGAGAGCGAGCCGTCACACAGCTTTAGTTTGTTCCGCAAACAGGTCTTTGACACTGTTTAAATCTTCAACGTTATCTTGCCTTCGTCGGGTTGTAATGCATGTACACTTTATTATGGTATTCTTTAATGTCATGTTACATATAACATGAAAATCAAAATTTATTTCGTTGATAATAGGTGTAGGCGTTTTCATGGTCATTTAAAATAAATGTAGATAATTTAAATCTAGTATCAAATAAATCAAAGAAATGACCTGGAGGAAAAGTTAAAAAACACTGAAGAAAACGAGGAAGAATAAGAATAAGAAGCAAGAAGAGAAGAACAATAATAACGACATCAACAATAACGGCAACAATAACGCAAAGTAAAGCAGCAACAAGGACATTTAACAACCATACCAACAGGAGCTGAATCAAGAACACTTATGGAAATAAATAAAAAGAAAGATGGATGAAAGTAAGGGCCGGACTCTCTTATCTACTCAAGAAAAGTTGCTGGTTTAAGGCAGCCTCGATAAAGGAGTTGCACACCCTTTTTTCTTCCAAGGTAATGAAAACGAGGAGTATGAATAAGGCCTAGAAAATCTACCTCATCGTTTTCCTCGTTACCTGTTGTGAGGGGCGAGAATTTCCAATTTTATGCTCACTATTCTCATTTACTTTTTAGGCTATGGGCTATGGACGAAACAACGCCGCATTCTCAAACTCAACCCTGTCAGGTTCCTTACCCCTCCTACTGAAGTTCAGGTTCTGTGACTGTACTGTGTCATTAGTGTGTCCCACCTGTTGTCTGTAGTCAGACGTTGATAAAATACCAGACAGAGAGGAGATAATTGAAGGTATAAAACTTGTTTGTGTTATGTATGAATTTGGGTACTCCTTAACCCTATAGCTGCTAACTATGGACACCAATTGAGGTCTAACTTTTGCATTACGTATCCTGCGAGCGACGCCATTTGACGTTTGGCGAATATGATGCTGTTTTCCGCATTTAAAAAATTTAAAACATGTATGGCTAACTTTTTGTCTATTAAATTCAAGGAAGGGCCTCCACTGTCGGAGCACCACCCAAGGGGCATAATTTAGAGGTTATATTTTGAAGGGCGAGATAAAAAGTTGGTGCTTGGTTTTTGTGGGGGATACAGAAAGCTGTTTGACTCATGGTTCTAAAGATACCGGTACTATTCTAAAACATCATCTACCTTTGTTTAGATGACATGATCAATTCAGACTCTCTGTCTACAACGGCAGTTCGTTGATTTTATGTCTTGGATGACTGTACGTTCATCAGGACATGATCTTTTGGCACTGAGAGATGGTCTTTTTTTAGCTGAGACGTGGTCTTTGTACATTGAGACATGTTCTTTTGGTACTTTTGCACTGAGAGATGGTCTTTTTGCACTGAGAGATGGTCTTTTTTGTACTGAGACATGGTCTTTTTGCATTGAGACATGGTCTTTTTGCACTGATAGATGGTCTTTTGCACTGAGAAATGGTATTTTTGTACTGACGACATGGTCTTTTTTTTTAAAAGCTGAGAGATGGTCTTTTTGTACTGAGACATGGTCTTTTTTTAAATGAGAGATGATCTTTTACTGTACTGAGACATGGTCTTTTTAGCACTCAGAGATGATCTTTTTGTACTGAGACATGGTCTTTTTGCACTGAGAACATGGTCTGTTTGCCCGTATGCACTGAGACAAGGCCTTTTCTTGCACTGAAAGATGGTGTTTTTGCACTGACATGGTCTTTTGCACTGAGACATGGTATTTTTGATTCACTGAGACGTGGTCTAGTTTCATTGGGACGTGTTTTTACACTGAGATGTGGTCTTTTTTCACTGAGACATGGTTTTTTGCACTGAAACATGGTCTTTTTTCACTCGGACGTAGTCTTTAAACTGAGACATAATCTTTTTGCAATGGGACGTTGTCTTTTGCACTGAGGAAACGTGGTCTTTTTGCACTGAGACATGGTGTTTTTGCACTGACACATGGTCTTTTTGCACTGAGACATGGTCTTTTCAACTAAGATGTGATTTTTTTGTACTGAAAGATGATGTTTTTGTACTGAGACGTGGTCTTTTTGCACTGAGATGTGGTCTTTTGGAACAGAGACGTGGTCTTTTTGCACTGAGACGTGGTCTTTTTGTACTGAGACGTGGTCTTTTTGTACTGAGACATGGTCTTTTTGCACTGAGACGTGGTCTTTTTTGCACTGAGAGATGGTCTTTTTGCACTGAGACATGGTATTTTTGCACTGAGACGTGGTCTTTTTCAACTGAGACGTGGTCTTATTGCACTGAGACGTGGTCTTTTTGCACTGAGACATGGTGTTTTTGCACTGAGACATGGTCTTTTACCACTGAGACGTGGTCTTTTTGCACTGAGAGATAATGTTTTAGCACTCAGACGTCGTCATTTTAACTGAGGCATGGTCTTTTTGCACTGAAAGATAATTTTTTTTAGCACTTACACGTGGTCGTTTTGTACTGAGAAATGGTCTTTTTGTACTGAAAACGTGGTCTTTTCTACTGACACGTGGTCTTTTTGTACTGAGGCGTGGTCGTTTTGTATTGAGAGTGGTCTTTTTGTACTGAGGCGTGGTCATTTTGTACTGAGGCGTGTGGTCGTTTTGTATTGAGACGTGGTCTTTTTGCACTGAGGTTCGTGGTCTTTTTGTACTGAGACATGATCTTTTTGAACTGAGACGTGGTCTTTTTGTACTGAGACATGATCTTTTGAACTGAGACGTGATCTTTTTGAAACGTGGTCTTTTGGTACTGAGATGTGCTCTTTTTTACTGGGACGTGGTCTTTTGTGCACTGAGACATGGCCTTTTTTTGCACTGAGCCGTGGTCTTTTTTAACTGAGAGTGGTCGTTTTGAACTGAGACGTGGTCTTTTTGAACTGAGACGTGGTCTTTTTGAACTGGGACGTGGTCTTTTTGAACTGGGACGTGGTCTTTTTGCACTGAGAGGTGGTCTTTTTTGCACTGAGCCGTGGTCTTTTTTAACTGAGACGTGGTCGTTTTGAACTGAGGCGTGGTCTTTTTGAACTGAGACGTGGTCTTTTTGTACTGAGATGTGCTCTTTTTGTACTGAGAGATGGTGTTTTTTGCACTGACATGGTCTTTTGCACTGAGACATGGTCTTTTTGCACTGAGACGTGGTCTAGTTTCATTGGGACGTGTTTTTTTGTACTGAGATGTGGTCTTTTTTCACTGAAACATGGTCTTTTTTCACTCGGACGCGGTCTTTTTTGCACTGAGACATAGTCTTTTTGCAATGGGACGTTGTCTTTTTTGCACTGAGGCGTGGTCTTTTTGCACTGAGACATGGTGTTTTTGCACTGACACATGGTCTTTTTGCACTGAGACATGGTCTTTTTCTACTAAGATGTGATTTTTTTGTACTGAAAGATGATGTTTTTGTACTGAGACGTGGTCTTTTTTGCACTGAGATGTGGTCTTTTTGTACTGAGACATGGTCTTTTTGTACTGAGACATGGTCTTTTTGCACTGAGACGTGGTCTTTTTGTACTGAGATGTGATGGTGTGAGACTTTTTGCACTGAGACATGGTATTTTTGCACTGAGACGTGGTCTTTTTGTACTGAGACGTGGTCTTTTTGCCCTGAGACGTGGTCTTTTTGTACTGAGACATGGTGTTTTTGTTCTTGAGAGATGGTCTTTTTGTTCTGAGACATGGTCTTTTTTGCACTGAGAGATGGTTTTTTTTGGCACTCAGACGTCGTCATTTTTTTGAACTGAGGGATGGTCTTTTTGTGTTCTTTTTGAGAGATAATTTTTTTGTAGCACTTAACGATGGTCGTTTTGTACTGAGAAATGGTCTTTTTGCACTGAAAGATGGTCTTTTTTTACTGAGATATGGTGTTTTTGAACTGAGACGTGGTCTTTTTGTTGTACTGAGATGCGTGGTCGTTTTGTACTTGAGACGTGGTCTTTTTGCACTGAGACATGATCTTTTTGAACTGAGACATGGTCTTTTTGTACTGAGACATGATCTTTTTGAACTGAGATATTGTCTTTGTGATCTTTTTGAGACGTTTGTTTTGTACGTGGTCTTTTTGCACTGAGAAAGAGTCTTTTTGTTCTGAGACATGGTCTTTTTGCACTGAGACATGGTCTTTTTGCACTGAGACATGGTCTTTTTGTGAGTCTTTTGAGACATGGTCTTTTTGCACTGAGACGTGGTCTTTCTGGAGATCTTTTTGTACTGAGACTGGTGTTTTGCACTGAGAGAGTGGTCTTTTTGTTTTGTACTGAGACGTGTTTGAACTGAGACGTGGTCTTTTTGAACTGAGACGTGGTCTTTTTGTGAGACGTTCTTTTGTACTGAGACTTGGTCTTTTTGTACTGAGACGTGGTGTTTTTGTACTGAGACGTGGTCTTTGTGCACTGAGAAGTGGTCTTTTTGTACTGAGATGTGGTCGTTTTGTACTGAAATGTGGTCTTTTTGTACTGAGACGTGGTCGTTTTGTACTGAGATGTGGTCTTTTTGTACTGAGACGTGGTCTTTATGCACTGAGATGTGGTCTTTTTGCACTGAGACGCGGTCTTTTTGTACTGAGATGTGGTCTTTTGAACTGAGACGTGGTCTTATTGTGCTGAGACGTGATCGTTTTGTACTGAGATATGGTGTTTTTGCACTGAGACGTGGTCTTTCTGCACTGGGACATGGTCTTTTTGCACGTATGATTGAGACATAGTGTTTTGGCCTGAGAGATGGTCTTTTTGCACTGAGAGATGGTCTTTTGGCTCTTTTGCACTGAGGAATGGTCTTTTTGCACTGACATATGGTCTTTTTGCACTTTAGCATTAAGACATAGTCTTTTTGCACTAAAAGATGGTCTTTTTGCACTAAGATATGGTCTTTTTGCACTGAGATATGGTCTTTTTGCACTGAGACATGTTTGTTTTGTACTGGGACGTTGTCTTTTTTGCACTGAGACATGGTCTTTTTGCACTGAGACATGGTCACTGAGACATGGTCTTTTTGCACTGAGACATGGTCTTTTTGCCTGACATGGTCTTTTTGCATTTGGAGACATGGTCTTTTTGAGACGTTGTCTTTCTGAGACATGGTCTTTTTGCATTGAGACATGGTCTTTTTGCACTGAGACATGGTCTTTTGAACTTTTTTTGACACTGAGACATGGTCTTTCTGAGACGTGCACTGAGATGTGGTCTTTTTTTACTGAGACATGGTCTTTTGCACTGAGATGTGGTCGTTTTGTACTGAAAGATGGTCTTTTTGTACTGAGACGTGGTCTTTTTGTACTGAGATCTTTTTGTACTGAGACATGGTGTTTTTTTTGTAGAGACACTGAGATAACTGAGACATGGTCTTTTGTATTGTGGTCTTTTTGACTGAGACTGATGGTGTCTTTATGCATTTTTTTGTACTGAGACGCACTGAGACATTGTAGTGTTTGGCATTTTTTTTGCACTTCAAGTGGTCTTTTTCTTTTGCACTGAGAGATGGTCTTTTGGCTCTTTTGCACTGAGGAATGGTCTTTTTGAGACGTGGTCTTTTTTTAGCATTAAGACATAGTCTTTTTGCAGAAAAGATGGTCTTTTTGCACTAAGATTTGTCTTTTCCACTGAGCAACTGAAATTTGTTTTGTACTGGGACGTTGTCTTTTTGCACTGAGACATGGTCTTTTTGCACCATGGTCTTTTTGACTGAGACATGGTCTGTTTGCACTGAGACATGGTCTTTTTGCACTGAGACATGGTCTTTTGCATTGAGACATGGTCTTTTTGCACTGAGACATGGTCTTTTGGCACTGAGACACTGAGATGTGGTCTTTTTGTACTGAGACATGAGATGGTCTTTTTACACTGAGAGATGATTTTTTAGCACTTAGACGTGGTCTTTTTGCACTGAGATAATTTTTTAGCACTTAGACGTTTTTTTGCACTGACTTTTTGACTGAGACGTGGTCTTTTTGTGCTGAGAAGTGGTGTTTTTGCACTCAGAGATGATCTTTTAGGCACTTTCCAGCACTGATATACTGAGACATGGTCTTTGCACTGAGACTTGGTCTTTTTGAACTGAGACATGGTCTTTGTGCACTGAGATGTTCTTTTTACTGAGAGATAATTTTTAGCACTTAGACGTGAGAGACGTGGTCTTTTTGTACTGAGATGTGGTCTTTTTGAACTGAGACGTGGTCTTATTGTTTTGTACTGAGACGTGATCTTTTTGTACTGAGACGTGGTCGTTTTGTACTGAGACGTGGTTGTTTTGTACTGAGACGTGGTCGTTTTGTACTGAAACGTGTTCTTTCTGTACTCAGATGTGGTCGTTTTTGTACTGGGACGTGGTCTTTGTGCACTGAGACGTCTTATTGTGCTGAGACGTGGTGTTTTTGTACTGAGACGTGGTCTTTTTGTACTGAGACGTGGTCTTTTTGCACTGAGACGTGGTCTTTCTGTACTGAGACGTGGTGTTTTTGTACTGAGACGTGGTCTTTTTGTACTGAGACGTGCTCTTTTGGTACTTTTGCACTGAGACGTGGTCTTTCTGTACTGAGACGTGGTCTTTTTTGTATTGAGATGTGGTCTTTTTGTACTGAGACGTGGTCTTTTTGTACTGAGACGTGGTCTTTTTGTACTGAGACGTGGTCTTTTTGTACTGAGATGTGGTCTTTTTGAACTGAGACGTGGTCTTATTGTGCTGAGACGTGGTCTTTTTGCACTGAGACGTGGTCTTTTTGCACTGAGACGTGGTCATTTGGCACGTATGCATTGAGACATAGTGTTTTGTCACTAAGAGATGGTCTTTTTGCACTGATACGTGTTATTTTTGCACTGAGAGATGGTCTTTTGGCTCTTTTGCACTGAGGAATGGTATTTTTGCACTGACATATGGTCTTTTGGCACATTAGCATTAAGACATAGTCTTTTGCACCAAAAGATGTTTCTGTGCATTAAAACATTGTCTTTTTGCACTGAGCGATGGTCTTTGTACACTGAGACATGTTTTTTTTGTACTGGGACATGTTTTTGTGTACTGGGACGTTTGTTTTTTTGCACTGGAACATGGTCTTTTGGCACTGAAACATGGTCTTTTGGCACTGACACATGGTCTTTTGGCACTGAAACATGGTCTTTTGGCACTGAAACATGGTCTTTTGGCACTGAAACATGGTCTTTTTGCACAGATTCATGGTCTTTTTGCACTGAAACATGGTCTTTTTGCACTGAAACATGGTCTTTTTGCACTGAAATATGGTCTTTTTGAAACATGGTCTTTTGGCATTCTTGCATTGAGACAAAGTCTTGTTGCACTGAGACATAGTCTTTTTGCACCGAGAGATGGTCTTTTGGTTCTTTTGCACTGAGATATGGTGTGTTGGCACTGAGACGTGGTCTTTTTGTCCTGAGAAGTGGTGTTATTGCACTCAGAGATGATATTTTAGCACTGAGACGTGGTCTTTTAGCACTGAGATGTGGTCTTTTTAGCACTGAGACGTGGTCTTTTTGCACTGAGATGTGGTCTTTTTACACAGAGAGGTGGCGTTTTTGCACTGAGAGTCAAGAGATCGTCCGCGTGATAAATGACGTGAGGACATTTTCGGGAGTTTGCTGTTTAGACCGACCTCTCCTTTTATCGTTTTCATCTGAATTTTGGTGACTCCCGAGAGGCCCCATTTCTATCTGTTCATGAAAATGGTTCCTCTGGTATCTCAATCCAAATAAAAGTTTTATTGTGTCAACAGTCATGAACTGCCAGTGACGCACCGAAAATTTGGTCCCAGCCTCTTGGAATCGAATAAATACCCAATACACATTCTTCCTGGAATAGGTAGTTGAATCGCTTCCATTTTTTTCCAACGGAATCATGAGTCTATTCAGAATGGTCATACTTGCCCAACTCTAGTCTAGTATAACAACTCCATAAGAGATGGGAACGTCTGATTCTGATTGGTGATTCGCCTTGTCGCTAGTAGAACGTGTCCATTTGAGGCGACTATGGTTGGGGAAACGGCTGATCTATCAATGGAGTGAGGATGACTCCATATTGTTCTCCCATGATGCTTAAGTTCTCGAGACTGTGAACTTTTTGAGACTGGAGGTGGTTGTGAAGCGACTAAAAATCTTGCACGTTTCTGGTTTTGCCGGCAGGTGAGAAAGCAATTTTTGGATGTGTTCATAAATAATTTTGTGAAAGTGCCGACAAGTCGGCAAAAGAGACACGCTCTAAAGGTGTCAGCCCTGATGCCTTACTTGATTATACAGATTTGAAACTTTAAGTAAATAATTATATTAACGTAACTTGGCAGGACGAGTTGGAGCAAGAAGGTAATAACAAGCTTCCTGCATGGTCCCAAAAATGACAGAAAGGCCAAATATAAAAGTAAAAAATAGAAAAGAAGAGCGTGTTAAGTCGCTTACATATTGATTATTCGTGGCTCACACAGGGTTTCCTGTTGACCAATGATGACCAACCTTTCTGTCACACTTTGTGATTGCTTTTTTTTTTTGAACTATTTAAACATGTTTTAATGTACTGCTCTTGTCTAATGATCTAGAAATTATTTTCGCGTTTCTGAAAGCCTTATTGGACTATATCGACAGATCTTATTGTACTAAATACTTGTCAATTTCTAACACATTGACTAAATTTTTCTAATATTTACAAATATTTACAGAAGCTTTTGATTTTTTAAATGTGCTTTATGTTCTGCCTGAACAGTCGCCAGTAATATTAGTCAGCTACGAACCCTGAGATCACGACCATGGTGGACAGGGTTATTTCAAAAGTTTTTCGAGTTTGAAACAAACAAACATTAACGATTTTGTACCTTCTGCTGAAACGCTCTTCCAGGATTGCGAGAGCATGACTTCTATCTGTGAGCTGTTACTTTAATGTCTCAAACTCCCTATGCATAAAGTTTTACCGGACAAAAGTGAACTAGGGGTAACTGAATTTGTCACTTTAGGCACCTTGCACTTGCAGTTACCATGTATTTATCAATGAACGATGGCCAATCAGTATGTTGACCTTTGAATTTATCAATCTTGTTTTCCCAAGGTTGGCGCTTTTGGCACAAGCACGAGCCACGTCGTCAGGACTGGTTATTGTACAAATTGAGTTGTCAGCAAGTTGATATGCACGTTTATGAAGTTGTTACATGGCTGTTTTTGTTTATCATTGTGTACTAATCCGTGTGTTTAGTGGGAAAATAGTGTGATAGAACTTACCCCTGGAGGAGCAGTGATGTTTGATGTTGCTGTTATAGTTAAATGTAAACTGAAAGATGGTTTTATGGCTCTAATGTTTTTATGACCATTAAACAATTGGGCTTTGATCTTTTTGTTTTATTAACTTTGTGTGTCTATAAACAAATGGTAGTCATTGACAATGACTACCAGTACTTCGCTCTGAGAGCGTTTTATCTTTATGTACAATTGAATTACATGTACATCAAAGATTTAGTTGGATTTATTTATTGTCGGCATCCTCCGTAAAATTGCAAGCCTTCCTAGCCCTACGTCCTACCTTACTTACATACATCATGTGATCATGTATCCCCCAAACAAACTGAGCCGCATGAGTCACTCCTGTTGCATTGAGCGTAAGCCCGATGTGATAGTCTATATTTCTATTTCTCTTACTAATAGTCTTAAGAAATTGGAATGCCACACGTGACTCCTGTCGAGACCCCGCGCGTGGACGGCACTCATTAAAAAAAAAGAAGAAAAAAGAAAGACTTGTACATGTACTCATAAATTAAATTTAAACGGCCTTCTAAACTCTATGAAGAGTATGCAATAATTGTGTCTGCTAAGCGCTTCATAACTTACTCTCCCATTAAGATCATTGACTGCTTACAGATGCGTTCTAATTCACCACAGTTGAGGAATGCAGAGGGAAATACACAATCATGTGCTAACTACAGTTCGAGCTGAGCAAGCCACGCCACTCGTCGAGAGTTAGTTCAAGATATAACTAGTCGAAGGAGATAACTCCATTAATATAATATCATTACAGTCATATCGGAGTCGTACAAAGGAGCAAGAACTTAAAATAGTGAAAGTGAAAGACGAGACTGATGAAATAAAAAGTCGCGCAAAGAGAAATGAAACGTAAGTGTGTGAGAAAGAGTAAGAGAAACGACATTAGATTAAGATGAGGAAAGACAGACAAATTACAACGAGACATACCTGATGTATATATTACATATTTAAATCAGAAATAGTTTGTTACATGAAGATAGTCAGATTCAGAAATTCCTACCACCTGTTTCTTCAACGAAAGGAGTAAATAAAGAAGACAACAACAATAGCATAATTTACCCCCTTCCCCTCCACCCCCAAAACCTCCCAACAAAAAAAAGCAACACACAAACATCAAAACAAAAACAACCCGAAAACAAATAAATAAATATAAGCCCAACAAAACAACGGAACGAAAAGACAAACAAATGAGTGATGTGTGGGGATGCAAGACAGGATAAAAAGATCGACAAGATCAAAACTTGAAGTATTCCAAATGGCACTCCTCTTTGGTGCTCCATAATTATATTCATGTGTCACTCTCCCATCCTTTCATTCTTATCTCCTTTTCCTGATTTTGATTTGATTTTACCAACATCCACTACTACTACTACTACTACTACTACTACTACTACTACTACTACTGCTACTACTACTACTACTACTACTACTACTACTACTACTACTGCTGCTACTGCTACTGCTGCCACTACTACTACTACTACTACTACTGCTGCTAACTGCTCTACTACTACTGCTGCTGCTGCTCTGCTACTGCTCTGCTACTGCTGCTACTACTGCTGCTACTACTGCTGCTGCTGCTGCTGCTGCTGCTGCTGCTGCTGCTGCTACTGCTGCTGCTACTACTACTACTACTACTACTGCTACTGCTGCTACTACTGCTGCTGCTGCTGCTACTGCTGCTGCTACTGCTGCTACTACTGCTGCTGCTGCTTTAGGTGCTGCCCGGACTTGCTCTCGGAGTGTGCTACTACTATGGTGATCCTCGGTACTTGGAGTCGAAAAGGATTTTAGTCGAAAAATTTGATTGTAGTCGAAAAGTGCCCTGTAGTCGAAACGGTAGATTGTAGTAGTTGTATCCAAAAAGGACCGAAAAGGTAGATTGTAGTCGAAAAAGATTGTAGTCGAAAAGGTAGATTGTAGTCGAAAAAGATGGTAGATTGTAGTCGAAAAGGTAGATTGTAGAAAAAAGGTAGATTGTAGTCGAAAAGGTAGATTGTAATCGAAAAGTCGAAAAGGTAGATTGTAGTCGAAAAGAGATTGTAGTCGAAAAGGTAGATTGTAGTCGAAAAAGGTAGATTATAGTCGAAAATTATAGTAAAGATTGTAGTCGAAAAGGTAGATTGTAGTCGAAAAGGTAGATTGTAGTCGAAAAGTAGATTGATTGTAGTCGAAAAGGTAGATTGTAGTCGAAAAGGTAGATTGTAGTCGAAAAGGTAGATTGTAGTCGATAAGGTAATGATAGATGTAGTCGAAAAGGTAGATTGTAGTCGAAAAAGGTAGAAAGGTTGTAGTCGAAAAGGTAGATTGTAGTCGAAAAGGTAGATGTAGTCGAAAAGGTAGATTGTAGTCGAAAAGGTAGATTGTAGTCGAAAAGGTAGATTGTAGTCGAAAAGGTAGATTGTAGTCGAAAAGGTAGATGTAGTCGAAAAGGTAGATTGTAGTCGAAAAGGTAGATTATAGTCGAAAAGGTAGATTGTAGTCGAAAAGGTAGATTGTAGTCGAAAAGGTAGATGTAGTCGAAAAGGTAGATTATAGTCGAAAAGGTGATAGTCGAAAAGGTAGATGTAGTCGAAAAGGTAGATGTTGTAGTCGAAAAGATAGATGTAGTCGAAAAGGTAGATTGTAGTCGAAAAGGTAGATTGTACTTGAAAAGTTTGTACTTGAAAAGGTAGATTGTACTTGAAAAGGTAGATTGTACTTGAAAAGGTAGATTGTACTCGAAAAAGACTGGAGGTAAATTTTCAACTGTTGGCGGGGCTTGCACCCCTGATTTTTGGGTTGAGACGCTGACACCTTCACTCTGGACTATCGATACCCCCCCCCATTTTCTGATGACACCACGACACATGAAGTAAACAGACAACGTACAGGCAGACAAGAGACATCGATCATCAAAGCACTAAGACAGATACAACTAAGATGCGACCTGAAAAGAATTTCAAACGTGGCAACTCTCGAACTAAAGACCATTTCAGACTTGCACGAACTTCGACACAAAGCTGGAAAAAAGAACAGAATGAAGATCAGATACACGTATATCACTAAGGTCAATTTCATTTCATGTGGGCAACGTTGTTTGTTGTGGTTTTTTATGAATAATTTGTTAATTTACATCAATTTAATGATCAAATTCAAATTTTGTACAGTTCTTGAAAAGTTCATATCGCAATATAGATCTAGATCTACAATGACGTATTGTTTTCAAACGTTTTGAGTTTGAGCCCGAAACAAAAAAGTTTTCTTCATTTTCATAGCATTTGCAAGAGAAAAAAAAAATGAGGGGATCAGAACGCTTCTAATTTTATATGGTTTACAGCCTTAGTTTGCCTTTCATATCCAGACTCCGACTAATGTATTTGCTTTTATTTTTCAGCTCTAGTCTAAGTAATACGTTTGCTAACATATAATAATACAAAACGCTGCAATAAAGCCATTAGTTGTACATTCATGTAGACATTGTTCGTGCTGGTCTTTTAAAAAAATGTATTAATTGATACCGCCGCCACGAAAAAGACAGTGAACTCTTTTCAAACTCTGCATTTACTGTATACTCTTGAATATGTGGGTTTTTTTAAAACATGGCCGATACAATGTATCGTTTTATAAAGTTTTTTTGGGAGGGGGGGGAGGGGGGTGGGGGCTATTTTACGTTAAAGTTGAACGAAAGGATATAGCCGCATTCAGCTATGAAGGTTTTCAATAGATGTTCAAAATGTGAAAATGACACAATGTACTATAAAAAAGTTGTCCTGAAAAACATGAGCCCATATGATGTGATACTGACTATAGGACAATCTACGAAACAGTCCAGTCAGATAGAAAAGTGAAACGATTGTTCTACGCAAGAGATATAAATTATAAGCAAAATAACAGACAATGCAATGCATAAGACTTTGTCCATCAAACTGGCACGTTTATTGATATGGATACAGATACATATCTCCAGGCCAAGCAGCGAAATGCAGCAATTACTCTTACAAACCTTCAGCTTTGTGTTACCGTATTAGTATTAGTCTACAACTTGAGTCTGTAGGATATGTAAGCCAAAGGAAGTCAATACAACTGGCCCCGGGACAAACGTTATAAACATTAAACGTGGGAATACGAACATACACGTCAACGTCAAAGACATGAAATATGAGCCAGGAGATCTCGGAGGACAGTTAGAGGAAAACGGTTGCATCGCAAAAAGAAGTAGAAGATGAAGGAGGAGGTGGAAAAAGAAGAAAACGTTGAAGAAGAGGAAGAAGTAGAAGAGGTTAAAAAACAACAACGGCGACAGTTGCAAGCACGATAATAATAATAATAATAATAACAACAACAACAACAACAATATGCAAACATGTCTTTAAATGTTGAACTGCAACATATCTGTGAATAATACAAAAAGAGCCATGGTGGAGTAAACGTATCCCTGCTGTTTAGCTGCAAAGCTATCCTAGTTGTTAAACTGCAAAGCTATCCCTAGTTGTTTAGCTGCAAAGCTATCCCTAGTTGTTTAACTGCAAAGCTATCCCTAGTTGTTTAACTGCAAAGCTATCCCTAGTTGTTTAACTGCAAAGCTATCCCTAGTTCTGTAACCTCAAAGCTATCCCTAGTTGTTTAACTGCAAAGCTATCCCTAGTTGTGTAACCTCAAAGCTATCCCTAGTTGTTTAACTGCAAAGCTATCCTTAGTGGTTTAATTGCAAAGCTATCCTTAGTTGTTTAACTGCAAAGCTTCCCCTCGTTGTTTCATCCGCCAATCGATATTAGCTGTTTAACTGCAAACATATCTCTAGTTAGTTAATGAAGTCCCATTTTCGGAGTTGAGCATAGGATAATCAAGAGTACAGTCCTTTTTAAATTTATGGGTATGAGGAGATGCATGGTAACAAGAAATGAGCCTAGGCATAAATGTGTATGCGCAGGTCAGCATTGAAAGTAATATTTATAGCACATTTGAAGATGTGGCATTGTATCCGAGAATGTTGCTATAATATATAAACGCAAGACGTAATGATAGCCCTTCGCACATGAGGTAAACAATCTTAACAAGTAATGGATTTTTAACTATCGTTTTTGTATTTTGTTTATTGTTTTTTTTATTTATGTATTTATTTGTTTATTTATTATTATTTTATTTTTTTACTTAAATTTTGTTGTTGTTATGTATCTATTTATCGAGTCATTTATCTATTCCTTTATTCAATCATTTATTTTTTAGATTTACTTACTTTATTTCTTGTTTGCTTGCTTGATTACTTACATACTTACTTACTTACTTATTTACTTACTTACTTACTTACTTACTTACTTACTTACTTACTTATTTGCTTACTCACTTACTTACTTACTTACTTACTCGTTCAGTCACTCACTTACTCACTCACTTACTTACTTCCTTACTTTCTTATTTATTCCCTTACTGACTTACTTGCGTGCCTACTTACTTACTTAATTATTTACTTGCTTACTTATTTTACTTGCTTACTTATTTTCATTCTTACTCACTAACATGTATTTACTAACTTATAACTTAGGCTTGCGGCCCCTTCTTGTCAGTCTTCGTACCCCATCTTCTTTGTATCGTTTTGACGATTTTCCTCTTTGACGGTTTTCCTCTTTGACGGTTTTCCTCTTTGACGGTTTTTCTCTTTGTCGGTTTTCGTCTTTGACGGTTTTTCTCATTGATGGTTTTCCTCATTGACGGTTTTCCTCTTTGACGGTTTTTTCTCTTTGACGGTTTTCCTTTTTGACGGTTTTCCTCTTTGACGGTTTTCCTCTTTGTCGGTTTTCTTTTGACGGTTTTCCTCTTTGACGTTTTTCCTCTTTGTCTGCCCCCCCCCCCCTCCGTTGTGGATTCCAGGTCAGGACACGCCTAGAGGTTTTTGTTTGTTTCGGCTTTCTCAGCGTTTGACGTATCCACCACCATCTTAATCTTTTTATGTCCTCCTCGACCCAATGCTAATGGCGTTGGCGGTGGATGTGTGGTTAGGCTGCTAGACTGGGGATCATGAGATCCCGGATTTGACTTCTGAGAAAAAAGCCTGACCTGATGTTGTGTTCCTTGAGAAAGACATTTAACACGCATTTCCCCCACTCTACCCAGGTGCAAAATGGGTACAAGCACTGGCTTGGGTGTAAATCCTGCATAACACTAGCGTCCTGTCCAAGAGATGATTATCCTCACCTCTTCCGTATCACGCTATAGAAACTGGGATACGTTCCGGCTAGATAGACCGTAATGGCCTTGAAGGAACTATTCTTTTCACTCGACCGAATTTTGAGAGTCCCTTTACCAAATAAAGGTCTCTGTTGCTGATGGTGTCGGGCCTGTGTATTCGGAAGGTCTTTCGCAAGTTAAAACATGTCTTGAGCTTTCCTACGTTCTTTCTATTCTCCAGGTCTCTGCTCCATATAATATAACAACAAAAAAGTTCCCTCAACGCCATTACGGTCCATAAAGCCGGAGTTTATCCCGGTTTCTGTAGCCTGAAGCGGAATATGTGCTAATAATCACCACCTGGAATGGACGCTACTCTGACGCAGGTTTGTACTCCCAAGTTAGTACTTGTACCCATTTGCACCTGGGCCGAAAAGGGAAAGTGCGTGTGGAGTGTCTTACCCAAGGAACACAACGTCTGGCCTAGCTTTGCCATGAGTAGAACCCGGGACTTCATGATCTCCAGTCTGGCAGCCTAACCATTCGGCCACCGACACCACATAAAATAAAAATGGCAAATTTAATTTTCAACCAAAGATTGCAGCCTACAACGTTCGCCAACTGCGATCCCTTCACCTTTTCACTTCACTGTCCACCATTAACAATTATTGTTTCCCTTCCCAAACTGTTGGTGGAGAACTTAGATTCCCAGAGAAAAATAAGTACATACAGAACGATACATTATAGCATAAGACCAAAATTATAAGGAAATTCAACCAGAAAAAGTGACTGTTTCGTTTATAATGGAACGTTTAACACTTCAAATATTTGTTCTCTGCAAGTAGCCCAAATCAGGCAAACGACAAAGTAACGCATTCAAGTGTGTCCGATCTGTTGCAAATCAAAGTGGTACAATTTCCGTTCACTAATGTTGACATAGCGTTTTAGGTTAACGCGTTGGAGGACACATAGTTGGCACAAGGTCTTAAGCTCGCGTTCAATAGCGTAGTGTGGTAGTGGTACACCTTTATTACACGTACTGGACTAACTGGATAGCGTTCAGTTGCCAAGTGCAATCAATGCAAGACTGTTCGGTATCCTAGCAATCTGATTGGGTGATAATTAATTGATTCTTAAAATAGCCATGGAAATCGTATTTGATTTGATTTCATTTCATTTGATTTCACGCACATCAAGAAATTTAATAAGGGGATTTCGGAGAGTTTTGGTAGAGTTATAAAGTTTGCCTGGACTGCTTTGTAAACAGCCAAGGGATCTTTAACGTGCACAGAATGATTTGCACACAGAGTCTACCTTTTATCGTCATTCTCCTATGTGACTAGGTGTCGATCCATCTACCTGGACCAGGGAGACGGGGAGGGGGCGGGGGAGGGGGGAGAGGAGGGTGTTTTACTCGAGGAAAAAAACTCGAATATTTTCAACTGTCAGAGCTTGAACCCATGACCTTTGTTTCTTTACAAATGCGTTCCTTTTTTGTATCATTTGTAAAGTTCAGTATCGCCCACACTCTAACAATGCCAAACATCGTCACCATCATCTGCAGCAGCAGCAGTATTTTGTTGTTGTTGTTATTATTGTCAATGGATTTCCATCCACGCAGAGTTTTTTGGAGAAGATCGATTCTTTTTGGGTTTTGTTGATTCTTCTTTGAATATTTCCTTGTTGTTAGAGGCATGGGATTGGATGACGGGGAATGGAGCTGATGTAATAGTTTTAACAAATTATTTATAATTTGTGGCATAATATAAGACCGAAAACCCGACATTCCAAATATCTAAAGACAGAACCACCCCCGCCCCCGCCCCCCCCTCAGGAAACAGCCGTAAACTGTACAAGGGACATTATAAATTACACATTCGAGGAAACAACTTCAGTGAGCCAGTAATCAACTCGAAGAATAGCCCCCACCCCCTCCCCGATGTCGTAGTTACAGAAACAACAGTAAACGCATTCAAATCAAGACTTGACACTTTCTGAACAAATCTGCCGAAGCTCTACGATCCCACGTTCTATCAATCGGATTTCTTTCTCTCACATAGTGACAGTGGACACTGGACAGACCCCACTGGCCACAAGCCCTCAATGGCTCGACAGTGGACAGGCCCCACTGGCCACAATCCTTCAATGGTTCAACAGTGGAATGGCCCCACTGGCTACAATCCTTCAATGGTTCAACAGTGGAATGGCCCCACTGGCTACAATCCTTCAATGGTTCAACAGTGGAATGGCCCCACTGGCTACAAGCCCTCAATGGCTCGACAGTGGACAAGCCCCGCTGGCCACAAGCCTTCAATGGCTCGACAGTGCACAGACCCCAGTGGCCACAAGCCTTCAATGGCTCGACCGTGGATAGGCTCCAGTGGCCGCAAGCCCTCAATGGCTCGACAGTGGACAGGCCCCACTGGCCACAAGCCTTCAATGGCTCGACAGTGGACAGGCCCCACTGGCCACAAGCCTTCAATGGCTCGACAGTGGACATGCCCCACTGGCCACACGCCTTCAATGGCTCGACAGTGCACAGGCCCCACTGGCCACAAGCCTTCAATGGCTCGACAGTGCACAGACCTCACTGGCCACAAGCCTTAAATGGCTTGACAGTGCACAGACCTCACTGGCCACAAGCCTTCAATGGCTTGACAGTGCACAGACCTCACTGGCCACAAGCCTTCAATGGCTCGACAGTGCACAGACCCCACCGGCCACAAGCCTTCAATGGCTCGACAGTGGACAGGCTACACTGGCCACAATCCTTCAATGGTTCAACAGTGAACATGCCCCACTGGCCACAAGCCTTCAATGGCTTGACAGTGCACAGGCCCCACTGGCCACACGCCCTCAATGGCTCGACAGTGTGCAGGCCCCACTGGCCACAATCCTTCAATGGTTCAACAGTGGAATGGCCCCATTGGCAACAAGCCTTCAATGGCTCAACAGTGGAATGGCCCCATTGGCCACAAGCCTTCAATGGCTCAACAGTGGAATGGCCCCATTGGCCACAAGCCTTCAATGGCTCAACAGTGGAATGGCCCCACTGTGGGCTCGAATGGAAATGCCCACTGGCCACAAGCCCTCAAAGGCTCGACAGTGGACTCCCCACTGGCCACAAGCCCTCAGTGGCTCGACAGGCCCCACTGGCCACAAGCCCTCAATGGCTCAACAGTGGACAGGCCCACTGGCCACAAGCTCCCAATGGCTCAACTTCAAGTTTCACTTTTGACTAACACAAAATGTTTCGTGGCGCTTCAAAGAGCGGCCATGACATAACAGCTGGAACATGACAGGCTGCTTTGGTACGAGTACGAATGAGGGGGTGAGATACAAAAACCACTACATGTAGATCTATATCCAAAAAAGACGAATTGAGAAAATTAACTGTTTGTTCCCTTAGTTCTAAATAAAGCTCGATCAATTTGATGTTTAGAGCCGAATTATAATAGGATATACCGTAGTCAGTTTTGAACATAACTGATTTCGTCATCAGAAGACTCTTCATGCAACGTCTGAGATGGTGAACAAATTCATAATAGGATAATATTATGATAAATAATTAAATTGAAAAAGATATGCAGACACATTTTTACATAAATATTTACGTAGATCTAAATAAATCTAAACTCTTTCCAAACAAAAATGATAAACAAATAATAAACGAATAAGAAAACGATCAAATGACAGCCAAAGCCTGTAGATTTCATCGCCGCTCTTACTTTCGTCCTCGGTTGCTAACAACAACAATAATGATGCCATTTACCCACATCCACAACTAAGGTGATCTCGTTTATTTTTAGGTAGGGTTTTTAATTTTGTCCGACTGCCTTGTAAACAGACATGGGACCTCCTTTTTATCGCCCGTCTCCGGTGGGACTAGGTGTCGATCCACCTGTTTTGACTAGTGGGGTAGATTTTAGTCGAAAAAAAATCGAGAAAATTTTTCAACCGTCGGCGGGGCTTGAACCCACTACCTTTGGGTTGAGAGGCCAACACCTTGTCTCTGGACTACCAAAGTCTCCCGCAACCTAGCAGCAAAGCCCGCCTATGGACATATTCTCTGCGGATCGATGTGCAAATGATGATGGCAAATCATAGACCACTATAATGAAAGTAAAGTCGATCATGTAATCACGAAAGGCTCTAAATGAGAACTCTCCATACATTCTACAAACTTACTAGAACAAGACAAGACGTACAGAATATTATATCAATCTCCATACATTCCACAAACTACTAAAACTACTAGAACAAGACAAGACGTACAGAATATTATATCAATCTCCATACATTCCACAAACTACTAGAACAAGACGTACAGAATATTATATCAATCTCCATACATTCTACAAACTACTAGAACAAGACGTACAGAATATTATATCGATCTCCATACATTCTACAAAAACTACTAGAACAAGACGTACAGAATATTATATCAAACATTCTACAAACTACTAGAACAAGACGTACAGAATGTTATATTAAAGATGGCTGTGTGCATATGAAAAAACCCAAAACAAACCCCACTACGAAAACGATTTTGTTTACATAATTATTTTCGGTAACTTTAGACCTTAACATGCCAACTTAAGAACACTTTCCGCCATTTCTCTCAACCCTGTGGAAAATTAAAAATTAGGAATGAACAATTATGAATTTGTCTTTGTGCATGGTACATCGACTGCAGCAATGGGTAGACTAGTGCCATTGATGGCTTTACTCGGTCGCCAAGAAAGGTAAGTCACAAACTTCCGTAAGGGATCCTCTGCCACCTTAGTTAACATGATGGACGCCGCTTCTAGGGTTCTCTCGGAGCTCAAACCGCACTGAAGCTACTGTAAGGCAAGGATAGATGATTTAGTTGCTGTCATTCTTTTTTTTTTCTCTATTGAGTAATGCATTTTGATAAATGTTAATACATGAAAAGGAGGGGGGGGATAGAAAGTGCAACCATCAAATAGAGATTGGAGAGCAAGACTGCAGTGTCAATCTGCCGTTTTGCTACAATACTTCTATTTTTGCTTCATCCATGTGGTGTCAATGTGTTTAATAGTAAACCTCCGAGATGATTTGAGCTGTTGCATGCAAATGTAAAAGGTTTAAATGTGAAACATATTTAGACCCTCTTTCATTTGAAAGGTTTAAATGTGAGAATAATTTTGAATTAGACCCTCTATACTTTGAAAAGTGTGTGAGAGTGATATTTGTAGTTAGACCCTCTGTACTTTGAAAAGTGTGTGAGAGTGATCTTTGTAGTTAGACCCTTTATACTTTGAAAAGTGTGTGAGAGTGATATTTCTAGTCAGATCCTATATACTTTGAAAAGTGTGTAAGAGTAATAAGAGTAATATTTGTAGTTAGACCCTCTTTCATATAAAATGTATAAACGTCGTCGAGAAGGACAACAGTTGAATGAACCGTCTTTCATTTTAAAGATTTAAATTTTGAGTTTTCTATTGGTCTAACTAAGTAGACAACATTTGAGTTCCAAAGTATGCGCTGATAAAAAAGGATGTGTGCAAAAGACTTTTTATTAGATAAAAATCTTATTTTTATTTCCCCACAATCGCGTGTACCCATTCTTCAAAAGCCTATGTCAATCCTGTGTAAAATGTACACACATGTTACACACGTATTCTGTTCTCTTGCTTTGTTGTTCCCTTGTCCCAACTGGCTCACCAGTTCACAGCCACTCCTTCCGGTCTATCTGACACCGATATTCCTTTCAATAGCCCCCAAAATGATGAATGCGAGGCTTATCACATGGGCTAAAGCACGTACAGTCACGCACACCGGTACTGCATGTCGCGTCAGTGACGTCACTTCTGTTCTATCTTAATTGTTTTGCCCGCATTCACCCGGGCGGTTTACTGTCATCGGACATTTTAGCACCGTTTGTCTACACTTAACTTATTTCCGTTTACATTTCTGGTCTGTCTCTTGCCGACTTGTGTCTGATCGAAAAATTACAAGCAATAACTGCAAGGCATACCTTTCAACTAAAACGTAGCCTATTTAGTTGTTTATTTTTTACACTATATTTTCGTTTATTTTGCTTTCTTTCATTTCATCCACGTTTTTTTGGTGCTGTTTGTAATCATAGTCTATATACCTATTTTCTGTAATATTTATCTGAAAAATATATATTAGATTATTTCCCCCATATTTTCTTATTTATCAATTTGTACAAGGACTATAAATGATTGATAACCGCTTATAGTGGGGTCTATTACTTTATATTCTTACATTCTTTCTCTTACCTGCTTTAAGGTTTGAATTTCCTGAATGCGTCGATATGCTTTCTCTTCGCTTTATAAGATCAGTTTAAAATTATTTGCTTTGATCAAAACTCGTAAAATTTCAAAATACAAGAAGAGTACAAATCGTCATCTGTAATGCTAAAATGAGTTCCAAACATTTGTAAATAAATAATATATAAAGAAGATTCTGCTAATAAAATAGCTGAAAACAGTCAGGTAAAAAGACGTTTGGCATAGAACAAAACCGACGGAGGCAATAATGTTAGTATTAAACATTGATCGACGAAGATGTACATAATGAGGACGTACCCTTGAAAATTCAGATTCAAATTTTTTGCAAAGGAACAACTACATTGCAATAGAACCTACAAGAAGCAAAAGGAAAGTGAAACCCCATTGTGAGCAACGTGCAGATGAAGCATCGAAAGAGACTGACTCTCTTTCTCTCTCTCTCTCTCTCTCTCTCTCTCTCTCTCTCTCTCTCTCTCTCTCTCTCTCTCTCTCTCTCTCTCTCTCTCTCTCTCTCTCTCTCTCTCTCTCTCTCTGAGCAAACTTTGACTATACAAACCAATTGCTCAGTAAAACAAAACAAAATAAAAATAAAAATATAAAAGATATCATTTCATGCAGATGTTGGTAAAACGACGAGACAAGAGGACGGGTGTTGTAAAAATGCTGCCATTTACGACATCACATAAACCCTCTCTGTAAAGCTTTATTAAAACCTTACTTTGAAAAACGACTTCACTACTACGATGAATGGCTTTTGAAATGAACGAAAGATTGGCAATGATTTAATGTTTACAAAGACCTTGATAGTATTGTATTAGAACAATGGAAAACACGAGTTTGCAATAACTAGATAATGAAGGAAATGCGCCACACTGTAGAGAAAAGAAAGAGAATGAAATTAGTCACTTCATATAGTTTTAACGAAACTAACACGGCCATAAAGCGCTACCTGCTACAGAGAAAGAGAGAGAGAGAGAGAGAGAAAGAGAGAGAGAGAGAGAGAGAGAGAGAGAGAGAGAGAGAGAGAGAGAGAGAGAGAGAGAGAGAGAGAGAGAGAGAGAGAGATATAGAGAGAGAGAGAGAGAGAGAGAAGAGAGAGAGAGAGAGAGAGAGAGAGAGAGAGAGAGAGAGAGAGAGAGAGACAGAGAGACAGACAGACAGACAGAGAGAGAGAGAGACAGACAGACAGACAGACAGAGAGACAGAGAGAGAGACAGAGAGACAGAGAGAGAGAGAGAGAGAGAGAGAGAGAGAGAGAGAGAGGGAGAGAGAGAGAGAGAGAGAGAGAGAGAGAGAGAGAGAGAGAGAGAGGAGAGAGAGAGAGAGAGAGAGAGAGAGAGAGAGAGAGAGAGAGAGAGAGAGAGAGAGAGAGAGAGGGTGGGGAGACTGACAGACAGACAGACAGACAGAGATAGACATAGGCATTCCAAGGGCAGACAGAGACAGGGATGGACAGGCAGACAGAAAGATAAACATAAAGCGAGACAGAGGTGGAGGGGGGCAAACAGAAAGAATGATGGACAGAAAAGATCAATTTACATATATATATATATATTTAATATAATATATATATATATTTATATATATAATATATATATATATATATATATATATATATATATATATATATATATATATATATATATATATATATATATATATATATATATATATATATATATATACATGTACATACATTGAATGAGACAGAAATAAAGACAAAGACAAATAAATCAATTCAATTTGAATTTTCGTAAAAAAAGATTATATATTGCTGATGAAAAGAGTATAATATAGATCAGAAACCGTTATAACAAACATAATAAGCCAATACTAACGGCTATTATTACAACAGCTATGACAGCACTCATTTCATCACTGTCCTTTCGTCCACCTTCTCCCCCCTCCCTGCCCCACCCCTACCCATACACGATCCACTCCAATCATCTGGTCGAGTCTCAGTCTCACTAGTGTTACCGTAGCTGGCTGGCTTTGGCTCGCCCCTTGTACACTGGGACGTAAGAGATAAGCAAGGCTTGTCCAGGCCATTCAACAGTTACCGATCCTGATTTACAATCCCTTAGCCCGAGGCGTCGGCGATTTTCACCCAATCTGAGTATCACACCAAGGAGTCGTTGACTTTCCACCTCCTTAGCTTGCGTGGCAGATGATAGGAGAAAGTGTAGAGAAAAAGCCTTGGCTAGCATACTTGCATGAGGAGAAGGGCCCATAGTCCATAGCTCTCGGCGTAATATCTGGTGTATGTATGTGTGTGTGTAGGTTGAAAGGATTGGACATGTAATGGGAAGAGAGAGAGAGAGAGAGAGAGAGAGAGAGAGAGAGAGAGAGAGAGAGAGAGAGAGAGAGAGAGAGAGAGAGGAGGGAGGGAGAGATGGGGAGGGAGGGAGGAGAGAGAGAAGAGACAAAGAAGGGAGAGACAACCAGATAGACAGACAGTCAAACATTGTGGGATAGACAGACAGAGACAAATAGATAGACAGGCAGACGGTGCGAAAGACAGAGAGAGAAAGACAGAGACTGAGATAATAAAAAGAGAGCTCCTTATATATATAGACAGACAGACAGACAGACAGAAACAGACAGACAGACAGAGACAAACAGACAGCCCTACAGCGAAACAGACAGCCAGCAGAAACAGACAGCCAGCGAGACAGACAGACAGCAGAGGCAGACAGACACACACAGACAGACACACATACAGACATACACACACACATACGGACACACACATACAGACACACACACACATACAGGAACACACATACAGACGCACAGAGACAGAGACAGATACAGAGATACACACAGAGACAGACAGAAACAGAGAGACCCACAGAGACAGATACAGAGACAGATACAGAGAGACGCACAGAGACAGAGACAGATACAGAGACAGATACAGATAGACAGATAGAGAGACAGAGAGAGTGGTGAGCTTGGCAGACATAGACAAAGACGGAGGGAGCGTGCGTGCATCCGTACATACGTAGAAACCTTGTGAATGAAAACAAAAATAAAACAACGTACAAGATGAATGGTGGGGGTGGGGTTGGGGTGGGTGCCTGAGGTGAGGAATTAATTGACACCATGCGTGGCATTGGGATGTGGAGTTGAGAAAGATAAGTCATGAAATTACAGGCGAGTGATTGTCTAATGGCGCTGATTAATGATTGGTGCGTGTATAGGGCTATGGCAAGAAAATGTGAGCAAAGGAGGAAGAGAGAGAGAGAAGAGAAATGGAAAGGTGAAATAGATAGGTAGAAAGATAGAAAGATAGATAGATGGATGGGTGAGTGGATGGATGGATGGATGGATAGACAGATAGTTGGATAGATGGATAGATAGATTGATAGATGGATGGATGGATGGATGGATGGATAGATAAACAGAAATGAAAATAGTCGGGGGGGGGGGGGTGGGGGAGGTGGGGGCATTGTATGATAATATTTTGTTGCATTTTACAGTCGTTTATCCTGCATAAAATCAAAAAACAACACACAGAAAAAACAACAACGACAGCTTG
>JAXRKP010000351.1:327500-342473 GCA_037039925.1 Doris montereyensis | reverse complement strand
TACTAATAAAACTGTTTTTCTTCCAGATGAATGTAGCTCTCTAAGGATTCCCATGTCCTTCTCGATTTGGTCTATAAATAGGGATTGTCCGTCTCCACGTCGTATTTCGTATGTCGGCTGCCAGAGGATGACGTCACGAGCGACGCTGTTAGTGTTTCGCCAACAGTGGTCACAGAGCTCTAAGTGTCGTTACTTGACCGTTTCTGGAAGTTTCGGAGGTCGGCCATAGAGAACATTATGTGTGACTCGCTGTTACCATAGTTGTGAATAATACGAAGGAGCCAAAGTGGAGTGAAGTCAAAGGCGAAATATGACAGTAAGTGACAACTCCACTAATAAAGACAGAACAAACACGTGACGTTTCAGGTATAACCCTTCGTCAGACAACAAACGAGAAATATGTAGAATTTAGATCTAAGATCTACTCTCAGGCATCACACAATGTGATGTCAGAAGAAAAGCAGAAAGGAGGAAGAAAGAAAGAAAAAGAGGGTGGTGATAAGAAACGTATGTAGAAGGGGATGTGGAAAAGACATAGAAGCGAGAATGGGAGGTTCAGATCTAGAATGAAATAAAAATATGAAAATAAGTAAGTAGTAAAAGGTGAGAAGGAGAGAGAGAGAGAGAGAGAGAGAGAGAGAGAGAGAGAGAGAGAGAGAGAGAGAGAGAGAGAGAGAGAGAGAGAGAGAGAGAGAGAGAGAGAGAGAGAGAGAGAGAGAGAGAGAGAGAGAGAGAGAGAGAGAGAGAGAGAGAGAGAGAGAGAGAGAGAGAGAGAGAGAGAGAGAGAGAGAGAGAGAGAGAGAGAGAGAGAGAGAGAGAGAGAGAGAGAGAGAGAGAGAGAGAGAGAGAGAGAGAGAGAAAGGAAAAAGCAGGGAAGAAAGAAAGGGAGAATTATGTCATGAAGAGATTATTTCAACTGGTCATGTATTCATAGTGAAAATGATATATTATAATGATTCTTCAGACATTATCAAGGGCAAACAGAAAATGACTTCCATCGAATCATCAATCAAACTCACAGAATAATCATCCTAAATTACAGAAGATAGAGAAAGATTAGCTTGAAAAGTTTGACATATTATATATATATATATATATATATATATATATATATATATATATATATATATATAAAAGATATTATAAGGTTCCAGAACTTGTTTCGTCTCTATTGTCTTTATAGATTCAATGTTTTGAAGATCAGACTTTTACAGATGGGGTTGTAATGTCAGAATATTCTGCACGTGTTCTCCGTAGCCATATCCTCAATCTCGTCATCATACCAATTACGCAGATGGCGTTGTCGCATTTTTGTATAAGTGCTGTCGTCTGTGCTGTTCTTGACGATACAATTTGTTATCCTTTGTTATGGAACAATACTCAATAAGGAAATCATCAGTTTCTTCAAGAATAGAAAAGTCCCCCTTGAATTAGTCAACGAGCTTTATATAGTCATTGTTGCGATATGGCCATGTAATATGCATTCCTGTGGTTTTTTTCCGATTTTTGAGATCTCGGCGGTTGAGTTGACTAAAGAAGTTATAATGAATCTGTTTTACTGGAACTATTCCGATAATAGATTTACAGTAATGCAACAAAAGTTTACTTTCAGGATGGTACAAATAGTCTAAAACGCATTTCAGCTCATATCAAGTGGTAGGAGGAAATGGGGGTCTAAATGATAATGTGTTTTCTATGATGATAAGCTAGTAGTGGAATTCACAAAGACACTAATGATACATCGTTAACAAAAGGTAAAGTAAAATACCAACGTATTCAGTTGAGCGTAGGGCAATCAAGAGTGGACTTCCAACTCCCCTAGGCATACATCACAGTGTGATAGTTTTCCATTGCTATACATATTATATCTGTTTTACTTTCGTCAAATCTGAATATACCTCGCTATCGATATTTCGTTACTGTGTCAACATGAGGGCCAGAAATAATCGCCTAGCCTACACTAGGAATCGAACTTGGGTCTCCTGAATGGAAGTGAGACGCTCTGGGTGGCATCCGCATTTTGGACTGCAGCCTTCATGACAGCCCCTCTGTTTGCTTCTTTGCTGACGCAAGGGTTATTTCCATGTCATTTCCGGTCTCACTCCATCTCCGTGACATTTCTCGTCCTTGTCCATTTGACATTGTGCCTTTTATTATTGTTGACACTTTCTAGACTTTTTTTGTTCAGCATTGCAACATAATATTATGATAGTTTTCTTTAAAAAAATATTATTTACAGACTTAATTCTTCCAATAAGACAAGTTAGTCCCATTTCTTCTCACGTGTGTCCATGATAGTTAACTTTAAAAGAAAACAAAACAGTACAGTTAAAAATTGAGCTGATGGATCTTCTCTGATATAGATAAAGATAAAGATGGATTTATAGTTGGTGTCCCGCCCAAGTGCAGGCTCACTGACTGTACATCATTCAACCCCCAGCAGGCCATTGCATTCACAGTCGTTCTGAATTCCCCAAGGGAGCGTTTCGTACAGCAATTTGTCAGGCGCTTCTAACTAACACTCTGACAAGAACGTAATCTACCTATAGCTAGGTACTCATTCACACGTCAGTCAAGTAAGGAAAACAGAGTGAAGTACTTTTCTCAAAAGCACAACGTTGTGAAAAAATAACTGGGTCAGCTATGGGTTTTGAGCCTATGTCGTCGTGATTACAAGCTCATTACACTACGGTTTCATGCTACGATAGCATTTATAATTCCTGACACATGGATGATAGTCACTGACAAACTGTGCAATGGAATCATTTTACATCTTGTCCTTCAGTTGTAGCTCATTTGCTTTAGTTTTCAAAGTATCATGGCGTATCTTCATTTTTTTTCTCTTTTGGATGTTTCCATGATTTTTCAGAATCTTTTCCAGATATTGCAGCTCATCTACAGTCAGTATGTTTTCGTTGCTAATTTGATATCTGCGTTTTCATGGTTTTGCTGTTCTTTGCTTTTAGAAAGAAGTTTTGTGTTTCACATGTTGTTTTTTTACCTTTTACTTTCGGGATAAAATTCCATCGACTCTGCCTGCAGCCTATTCAATGCGAAGATTCCTTATTAGTTAAACTGGAATATACACTATATTTCATTCCAATTTTGATACTTTTCAAGCCATATCCTACTTATAATCTCATATTGTTGAGTCATATACTTTGAGATTTATATCTATTTAACACTGGTAGCTCCAAGCCTCATCATTAGCATCTCATCGGGAACTTTTTCACTTTGGCAGTTGGTAAAGACAGCAAGAGCAATAAATCATAACAAAGGCAGAAGATAAAGATGGATTTATATTCCGTATCCCGGTACAATTGCAGACTCGCCGACTGTACATCATTTATCCCCCAGCGGGCCATTTTATTCAAAGTCCTTCTCAACTCCCGGGAGAGCATATAGTACACAAGCCTATTAGGCCTGTCGTACTAACACTTTGACAAATTCTTTCTTTACTTATAGCTGGGTACTCATTCACACCTGAGTCAAGTAAGAAAAGTAAGGGAAAGTACCTTTCTTAAGAGTACATCATTGTGGGGAAAAAAAGCCCATTGTCGTAGTGATTACAACTCACAAGAGTAACAGTTTAACTACAACGCGAAGAAGAAAGAGAAAAGGGATTATGAGACTGTTACGTCATGAGCCACCTGAACATTGATAACTTCACAAACGTAGCCAAGGCAACTACTTATTTGGGTTGCTGTCTGGCATAGCAACAGAGAAGCGATAGATTACATAACATGCAATAGCGAAAAACCCCAGAAGATCCTATTGAGATGCAAGCATCAAGAGTGGTTTTTCATCGGATTTGGTTTTTCCCACATCCACAGCTACGGTGATCTCGGGGATTTTGGTGGGATTTTTAATTTTCCCGGACTGCCCTGTATACAGCCAATGGATCTTTAAAGTGCACAGTGTTGTGATATGTACACGGGGCATCCTTTTATCGTCCGTATCCGATGGGACTAAGAGTCGATCCATCTACCTGGACCAGGGGGTGGGGGTGTAGATTTTACTCGAAAAACTATTCAACCTGCTAAGGCTTGAACCCATGACCTTTTTGGTTGAGAGGCCGACACCCTGGAATTCTGAGTCTCTCGATCATAGGGTGGAGTCAAAGTTGTATCAGAAGATGTCTGGATTCAACGTTGCGACCTACCAGCATCAGAATTCAACGCTTCCCTTCTGAGGGACCCAGGAAGGTTACACAAATTCAAAGTTCCATATATAAAACCCTTTAAGAACTGCAATAGAGTACAAGTAGAAGACCATTGAGGGAATTTGTGAAGCAGTGAAATTCCACCCCCATACAACAACAATAACAAAAAGAAAAAAAAGATGTGCAAAGATAAACAGGGTGACAAAAACACAAGATTAAAAAACGATTTCGATTTCATTCACAGTTGTAAAAAAAGTTCTGTCCATTCATGTAAATGCAGAAGGAATTAACATTATTATAATACAATTATGAGAAAAGACGTAATATTATTAGAAAAAAAAACTATCTAACCAAAGATATATATATATATATATATATATATATATATATATATATATATATATATATATATATATATATATATATATATATATATATAGAGAGAGAGAGAGAGAGAGAGAGAGAGAGAGAGAGAGAGGGAGGGAGGAGAGGGAGGGAGGGAGGGAGGGGAGGGAGAGAGAGAGAAAGAAAGAGAGAGGAGAGAGAGAGAGAGAGAGAGAGAGAGAGAGAGAGAGAGAGAGAGAGAGAGAGAGAGAGAGAGAGAGAGAGAGAGAGAGAGAGAGAGAGAGAGAGAGAGAGAGAGAGAGAGAGAGAGAGAGAGAGAGAGAGAGAGAGAGAGAGAGAGAGACAGAGAGACAGACAGAGAGACAGACAGACAGACAGACAGACAGACAGACAGACAGACAGACAGACAGGCAGAGACAGAGACAGAGACAGAGACAGAGACAAAGAGACAGAGAGACAGAGAGAGACAGAGAGAGACAGAGAGACAGAGAGAGTTAAAAGTCACATGGGGAAGTATTTAAACAATTGCAGTTTTGCAGCACTGACTTTGCAAAGCAGTTAAAACATAAAATCAATTGGTCACTTCAGGCTATTATGCGCCAACAAAAGGTCAGATATTGGTGACATGTTTACGTATCACACATAGATAGGTAGATGTGGAAATGCATAGATGCAAAACAAAAGTGTAAGTTTTGCCCACATGATAATACCACATGTTTTATCTGAATGTATGGCAACAAAGCGGAAGACATTTTCCTCATATTTGTAGTAGCTGATGTACAAAGTTATCAATATCGTATGAATGATATTTTATTTCATCAATTGTCATGTTGTTGTTTCATATCTGTGCATAATATATTCGACACAATAACTCAATTCAAACACCAATGTGAACAATGTGTAGGCTATACAAAACTCACTAATCATGTTTCAAAACATTTTTAGCAAAGTTCAAAATGGTAGAATGGGTGAAGTAAGAAGCTGATAAATCTTCTATTATTGAATAATGTCAATAATGGGGAGCCAATGCGGTGAAGACAAGAAAATGAAACAGGAGTTTGAGGATCGTGTTATACAATAGATAAAAAAACATTCATTGTCTAATAAAACGAGATTACACGTATTGCATAAAACAATAATTTACGGCAACAGGAGGGGGATGAAGCTATTTATGAGTTTGCATATTATGGATTATGAAAAAGTCAATTATCACGTGATAGTGGTATGACATTTAAGAATGTATAAATGGCAACGCAGTGGTTTCACAGGTCCCCTCATTTGGGCTCGAGATTTTGGGAGAGTAGACATTCAATTGATTCTGCAATTAGAGCGCCTCTAATTCGCTGGTCATTTAAGACCCACCTGTGACCATGACTCCATGTTCCAAAATGGAGGCACTGCGTGTGATGACTGTACAACCTTCGTCCCTCTAGACGAAAAATTACCACACCCAAAAAACGTTGTTTTTATTTCAAAATCAGTCCCAAAATGGGGAATTGTTTACAACCATACGTAATATTAATAGTCCCAGAATTCAAATTATGAATTTAAAAATAACTTTTGACACAATTTTGTAATATTTTGGAATTGTGATTTGTCTCTATTTTTTTATTTGCAGATGAGCGAAAAGTGGGGCTGGTTTTACTACTGCACTGAAATCCAAATCGTCATGAATTTGCTATGAAAGTAAGGAAAACGGAGGGGAAAGGGGGCATTAGATTGATACCACCCCGATGTCGAATAGCGTTTATATCATAGAGCTGCCGCCAATTCTGCAAGTTGAAAATGGATCACAACAAGAAAACGTGGAGACTGTGGAATCACCGTATATGCAGTGTTAAGCTGCCAATCTATATATTTACACTAAATGACAACAAAAAGAAAGTTAATGTTGAAGTATCAATACCTTGATCGTGTGGATATAATCATTTTAGTCTGTATCTATAAATGTGTAGATAACACAGAATCCATAGACTAAAGTCCTCATTTTGCTGATGACTTGAAGAAACTCAATTTATTGGGTCAAGTCACAAAGTCTCATTTCGCCCACATCACGTTTTCTCATTACGCGTACCCAAATGACTCCTGCTGTTTTATTGTTGTTGGTGTTTTTTTTATTCATTGAAGAGTTCGAATGAAAGAATTGTGCAAGTTCAAAATATATATTTTGGCTATCACAGAACCCATACACCGGAAGGTAGAAATGGAAATGATAAATAAATAAATAAATAAATAAATAAATAAATAAATAAAGAAAGAAAGAAAGAAAGAAAGAAAGAAAGAAAGAAAGAAAGAAAAAAGAAAGAAAGAAAGAAAGAAAGAAAGAAAAAAGAAAGAAAGAAAGAAAGAAAGATAGAAAGAAAGAAAGAAAGAAAGAAAGAAAGAAAGAAAGAAAGAAAGAAAGAAAGAAAGAAAGAAAGAAAGAAAGAAAGAAAGAAAGAAAGAAAGAAAGAAGAGTTTGTTTTGTGCCAGCCTCGGCCATGTGCGAAAATCAATATTGGTTGCACCATTTTTTTTCCGTTTAAAATCATGATTTTTTTTTTCAATGTCATTTCGTCTATATGGAATTTGTTCTTAAATGCAAAAACATTTTTATTACAAAATATTTGCATAATAAAAAAAGAAAAAAGAGGAAACCGCCAATGGCATCTCGGCCTAAGATTCATGTTTCATTCGTCAAATTTCTTTGCTTCTTTGAGGTTGTAAGGTCTTCACTCTTTCATTCCTAGCCACATTAAATCGGTTTAATGACAGGCTACGGTTATGACGCGTGCAGGCTTCTTTCCATTTGTTCTTGTCCGATAGCCGTCCACGAACGAGTGACACTAAACTCGGTTTCTTTTTTCGCGGCTCCAACGATTCTGAATTTGGACTGGTTCCGCATGATTTGGCCTGGTTGTATTCGCTGAACATCGAGCCTTGAGATGAGGGATTATACTCAGCAGCCGGCTGTGCGATGGTGAAGGGCTGAAGATTTGCTGCCATTGGTGGGAGCACGATGTCCTCCATTCCAATGTCCTCAAGATTGCTTGGCAGTTCTTCCTGATCATCTTCCGAGTCGAATTTGACACTGTGCCTTTGATGTTTAGAAGATGTGACCGGATGTGATGGACATCATGTTTTTCAAGGCCTGGACTTGGATAAATTTGCTCACGTCCGAATTGCATAACACGGTGATGCTTGCTTTGTGCAGTTTTGAGAGAAGACACTCTCTTTCTATACAAAGGTGTTCGATGAGAAGATGCTACCTCCGAAAAGCGAGCATTCGTCCTGGAATCGAATGGCATTGATTTAGTATCCATTAAAACCTTAGAATTGTTCTCATTCTTTACAAAGTGTGTGCTCGCTTTAGTTGGATATTGCTTTCCGCTTTCACCTGTTTCTCGTGTGGACATGACATTTCTGAAAGAACTGTTGTCGAATCGTTCAGCCCTGATTTCTTGATCAATTGTACGTTCGGAAGCTACCGCAGGAGGGCTTGACAGCTCCCTTTTGTTTAATGAAGTAAGAGTTAAATTATGATGTGATCTGCTTGCATAAGTATCGTCTGGCTTGATTTGGTCAGAAATAAACTCGAATCACTTATACTGTGTGAAGAGGAAGAGTGAATATTTCCATCACTATCGCATTGAGATTCGCTGATGCGGTTGAGAACACGTTCCTTTTGTTCTTCGGGTGCCTTGCCTGTTGGATGCTTGAAATCACTATCGTTGATACTCGATCGTTTTACTCCCATGTGGCCTCGTTTATGATCTGGCCAAAATGCCCTCGTATCTGATCTACCGTTGGAATTGTCAACATTCTGACCAGACATGTGTAGTATTGTCGTTGTCATTCTCATTGTAATAGACTAACGATGTTTCACTTAGCCGCTTGGGTTCACAGTCTCGTGCTGACGAATTGCAACTTCCAGGAACTAATTGTTTCGTTTCTCTATGGTGTTGATACAGCAAATTCAAGTTCAAAGCATCAGGACTAATCAAGTCACTGGTATTGCCATCGTGAGTTCTCTTTGACAATGGCACAAATTCATGATCTCGTATAAAGGATGCATCGGCTCTACGCTGCTGACTATAAGCTTTGGCCGATTCCTTGTCCTCATCTGAAGTCGACAAGAAAACCTCATCAAAGTTACTCCTCTTTCATTGGTAGATGTCAATGTGACCATTTCCTTCATGCAAGATGGGGGAGGGATTTTACATCCAAGATCAAATTTTGAAGAGTGGTTTGTGTCTTGGGCTTTTGATAACTGTGTTCCAATACGTTGGCTGTTTGTGGAGGTTTTTGGTGTCTAGATGGGATAAGAACCAGAAATCAAATTCAAGTTAACTCAATTAAATGGATCAAAGCTTATTTCTTAACTTCTATTGCCATTCAGTATGTTATTTCAATGTTCAGGAAATAAAATATACAAAATAAAGTATCAGCTGAAACAAAATCCATTTCTGACTTTCTTTACATTAAATTGTCTTTTAGGGGAAAATATTGAGGGGTTGTAACATGTATGACTAAAATACATTCCATTATTTATTCTAAAACATTTGTTTGATATGGGGAAAAGGTTGAGAATAACAATTCTAGGAATTTACTCTAACAACTATGACATGGCGGATTCTATTCCGCTCATTGTTTTATTGCCACCTTGGTCGTTTCCTGAGTCATGGTTTTTAGCAAATTATTTGCAAAACTTTGTAGGATTATAAAATCGCTTTTTTGTTCTCAATAGAGGAATTCATTACAACTGCATTATTAATACCGAAATAGGTAATTCATAAGACAAACAGTGATGAGACAGATTATGTATTCATCAGTGTAAAGACAAACAGTGAAGTAGAGACAGATACAAAGGATATGTATTCATCAGTATAAAGACAAACAGTAAAGACAAACAGTGAAGTAGAGACAGATACAAAGGATATGTATTCATCAGTGTAAAGACAAACAGTGAAGTAGAGACAGATAAAGATATGTATTCAAACAAACAGTGAAGTAGAGACAGATACAAAGGATATGTATTCATCATAAAGACAAACAGTGAAGTAGAGACAGATACAAAGGATATGTATTCATCAGTATAAAGACAAACAGTGAAGTAGAGACAGATACAAAGGATATGTATTCAAGTATAAAGACAAACAGTGAGGTAGAGACAGATACAAAGGATATGTATTCGTCAGTATAAAGACAAACAGTGAGGTAGAGACAGATACAAGGATATGTATTCGTCAGTATAAAGACAAACAGTGAGGTAGAGACAGATACAAAGGATATGTATTCGTCAGTATAAAGACAAACAGTGAAGTAGAGACAGATACAAAGGATATGTATTCGTCAGAGACAGTGTAAAGACAAACAGTGAGGTAGAGACAGATACAAAGGATATGTATTCGTCAGTATAAAGACAAACAGTGAGGTAGAGACAGATACAAAGGATATGTATTCGTCAGTATAAAGACAAACAGTGAGGTAGAGACAGATACAAAGGATATGTATTCGTCAAGGATATGAAGTAGAGACAGATACAAAGGATATGTATTCGTCAGTATAAAGACAAACAGTGAGGTAGAGACAGATACAAAGGATATGTATTCGTCAGTATAAAGACAAACGTCAGTGAAGACAAACAGTAGAGAGACAGATACAAAGGATATGTATTCGTCAGTATAAAGACAAACAGTGAAGTAGAGACAGATACAAAGGATATGTATTCGTCAGTATAAAGACAAACAGTGAAGTAGAGACAGATACAAAGGATATGTATTCGTCAGTATAAAGACAAACAGTGAGTAGAGACAGAGGATATGTATTCAGATAAAGACAAACAGTGAAGTAGAGACAGATATATGTATTCGTCAGTATAAAGACAAACAGTGAAGAAGGATATGTATTCGTAGAGACAGATACAAAGGATATGTATTCGTCAAACAGTGAGGTAGAGACAGATACAAAGACAAAAAGACAAACAGTGAAGTAGAGACAGATACAAAGATATGTATTCGTCAGTATAAAGACAAACAGTGAAGTAGAGACAGATACAAAGGATATGTATTCGTCAGTATAAAGACAAACAGTGAAGTAGAGACAGATACAAAGGATATGTATTCGTCAGTATAAAGACAAACAGTGAAGAGACAGATACAAAGGATATGTATTCGTCAGTGTAAAGACAAACAGTGAAGTAGAGACAGATACAAAGGATATGTATTCGTCAGTGTAAAGACAAACAGTGAGGTAGAGACAGATACAAAGGATATGTATTCGTCAGTGTAAAGACAAACAGTGAGGTAGAGACAGATACAAAGGATATGTATTCGTCAGTATAAAGACAAACAGTGAAGTAGAGACAGATACAAAGGATATGTATTCGTCAGTATAAAGACAAACAGTGAAGTAGAGACAGATACAAAGGATATGTATTCGTCAGTATAAAGACAAACAGTGAAGTAGAGACAGATACAAAGGATATGTATTCGTCAGTGTAAAGACAAACAGTGAGGTAGAGACAGATACAAAGGATATGTATTCGTCAGTGTAAAGACAAACAGTGAGGTAGAGACAGATACAAAGGATATGTATTCGTGTAAAGACAAACAGTGTAAAGACAAAGGATATGTATTCGTCAGTGTAAAGACAAACAGTGAGGTAGAGACAGATACAAAGGATATGTATTCGGTGTAAAGACAAACAGTGAGGTAGAGACAGATACAAAGGATATGTATTCGTCAGTATAAAGACAAACAGTGAAGTAGAGACGTATACAAAGGAATAGGCGGAAAACGAATCCATGGGCAACACTAGAATCTAAACCGCTACCTCCGACGTCTCGGATTTGGTTGACAGTGCGCTGTAGTTTCATGGTGAGGCGATGGGTACTGATGTAGAGCTTGCGGGTTCTATTCTATTGATGCCCAAATATTTGTTTCTATCTATTCCGTTGTATTTGTCTTGTCTTTGAACTAATTACGGGCGTCAATATCATTTTATATCATTATTCACCATTAATACGGAAATCGCATCACATTACAATTCAATGTTCTTCTAATTGACATATCGAAATACTTGCCCTGAAACATGGCCGAAGGGTAGGTCAATGTTTGGGTGGCAAATAGTGTCCCTTCGTTTGCGCAGGCTGCCACGTTCGATGGGGTTGAAGTGAAAGTGATCGGGAAGGCCTGGTGAGTTTGGCTGTTCTTCGTTCATTGCCTCTTCGATGACTCTTTGGGAACATCGTGGGTTGTAATACTGACTTTCTCGTTTCCAGCTCACTCGATTAGACTCATCTGAAGCTTTGACTCTTTCCTCACTCGTTGTTGGGCTGTGATATAACAATATTATAGTATAGTATAGTATGTACTTTCCTTCCTTGTTTACGACGATTTCGTGGGCTTCGAGTTGGATTCACACTGTTTCTTATTAAAGCTAACATGTGATATGGAATTTACAGGTAACCCAATATTTACACGAGATACTGATGTTTTAATTTTTTTTTAATGAGTTGGGGAAAAGGATGTTTTTATATTATAGAAGAAATGTGTACGTCATTACAATTGACGCAATGATCTCTGATGGATGCAGCCAGTGAATGGTCTATGTGACCCCATTGCAGTTTATAAAAGGAAAGGGGTTTGCTTCATTTGATTTGATTTACCCACATCCACAGCTAAGGTGATGTCAGGTTTTTTTGGTAGGATTTTTAATTTTGCCAGGACTTCCCTGTATAAAACCGAGTCCCCTAAGGGAAGGGGGAAAGAAGGTGAGGGGTGGGAGTTATATACCCTGTGTACCTTCTAGTGTAATTGTTGTCGTCATCAAAGGATAAGAAGTTAGACATGGCAGCCTTTCACCACGGGATGTTAGTTATGGTTTCTCTGTGTTTTGTATTCGATGTGATTTGATTTTCCCCACATCCACAAATAAGGTCTCGGTGGTTTTGGTAGGATTTTCAACTTTCGCCTGGACTGCCCTGTAAACAGCCAAAGGATCTCTAACGTGCACAGAGTGCTGTGATTTACACATACACGGAATATCGTTTTTATCGTTCGTCGCCGATGGGACTAGGTGTCCATAAACCTACATGGACCAGGAGGGGGTGGGGGGGTAGATTTTACTCGACAATAATTTGAGAAAACTGTTCAACTATCATCTGGATTTGAACCCACAACTCTGTGGTTGAGAAGACGGCATCTTGCCTCTAAACTATCGAAACCCCCTGCTTTTTCTGTACATTCCATCAATGTGTAGAAAGTTAGAATACTTCGACATGCCTCGGGCCGATATTATATTTCAAATGATGACGAGATATTCTACAGTTTTCAGACACTTAATTACAGCTATAGGTCACACGATAAACAGGGAGGGCATACAAGAAAACCAATAAAGGTAGCAAAGCAAACAGAAATTAAAGTTGAGGAGTAAGAGCACCTCCTCCTATCCGAGAAGAAATCTAAGAATAAATAAACCCCAAACCCAAACCACAAAACTGTCACATCTGAAACTCAAACAACCCCCCCCCACACAAAAACAAACAAAAACAAATCCATCCCACCCTCCCAACAAAAAAGACAGTTAAAACAAAACGACCTCACTCCCATTCCTCCCCCCCAGCCCTAAAAAAAGAAAAAGGGGGAAAACCCAAACCACAGGATAACCATTAAACCAAACAAAATCAAAACCAAAACAAGCAGGTAACTGCCAAACAGGCTACTTTTTCTGTAATGGATGAGATATCCCTGTACCAGCAAGTTAATTTAATCGAATAATGCGTTACACATAGGATGGAATAATACATTATGCATATTTATAATCGTTTTTTTTTTATTGGACTATTATAAACGCAAAGTTTGAACGTTACCTCCCTTCAAATTTTGTGGACGCGCTCGCCAGACCATATCCACTTTGTCTGTCCCCACTCGTTACAAAGACTTCATCTTCACGCGTCAGGGATGTGGTACTTGCATCACTATGAGGACTCCCCTGGTCTATGGAAGAACAAACTCATGTTATAGTAAACAAAACAAAAAGAAGAAGTAGAAAGATGAAATAACACAAAAAATATTAAGTGTCTATATGGAAAAAGAAAAAAAAACAACAACAAAAAAGATGTTCTGATTCGTTTCCTTCACGTTTTCACTTGAATAGCACATGGACATTTATCACTTCTAACTCTATTCCTAAATTCTAACGTAGCAGTGAAAGTTTAAAGCCCAATCTTCCTTATTTTGTTGTTTTTTGCCTGCATACACGTATCCGTTTTGCATTTAAAGGCCAATCTAGTCAAACTAAAATGTACCATATTATTGAAAATGTAACATCATACGGTCGTGAGAGGCTATCAAATACTTCATGTCGACCCTATTTCAACTGCTCCAGATCCCTTATACTCATGTCGGGATGGTATTTTTCTTATAACGGGTGTACCAAATGTTTTCCGTAATATTCGGCCGATCTTAAATAATATTGATAATAATTAATCAAAAGTAGATTTTTCAGATAGCGTACTTTGGGGTAATTAAAATGAGTACCAACTGGACATACTTTAAACAAAATTTCCGGCTTTTATGGTACAGCCGATGTGTTGAAGGTTAGGCCGCTATCATTTTTAAAAAATCGTATAACATGAAAAAAAATCGATACTGAGCCTTTATTATAGTCTGAATGTCAAGGGAATGAACTGCTCCATCCATTAGTGCAATAAAACAGTTTTGTCCCATTTGTAGTAAATCTGCCTTCTCAGGATCCCCCTCCCCCCTAAAGGCCAATCTAGTGAAACTAAAATATACAATTTAAAGGGCTAATCCAGTTAAACTAAAATATACCATGTTAAAGGCATATTTAGTCAAACTAAACAAGTTGCGGTGATGCTTAAAGACTATTCTTTTCTCCTTTCAATATCCATCTGTTCCATTTGCCTACATTTATTTTAGATGACGTTCAGTGTATCAAGGGCTAATTGTTGAGGCAAGGCCACCTTGATATAGAGACGGCCTTGGTTGAGTCGTGAAAATACAATGGTTGGGGATGGGGAGGAGGATGTTCAGTGGCTGGATTATGCTGCTGGACGCAAGTTTTTACTTCTGACGAAAATGTAGGCCGTAGGCTAGATTTATGAAAATTCCTCCATGACCTTAAGGAATGCATAGCTGATTCCGGTGCCTCACATGATGTGACTGAACACATTGCACATAAGTAAGATTGTGTCAGCTTGACCGACAACAGCACATGACCTTATGTGTTCGTAGGAAAACACCGTCAAAGAGAGAAATAGGCTTCACAAATGACAAGGCAATTGTTTATGTGCAGCGGTTAAATATGTATCACGGTTAACAACTCGCAACGAATGCTAAGATTCATCTAGATCTAATAATAGAATTAGATATCTAGATCTAGATTTTAAGGTAAATCTAATTGTTTAAATCTTTAACGCTTGATGCAGTGTATCCGTCGGGGTCTCCAAAGAGGGAGTACAA
>JAXRKP010000351.1:320000-322500 GCA_037039925.1 Doris montereyensis | reverse complement strand
GGAAGAAGAAAGGAACAGGCAAACTTGACGGCAATAGCATTTAATCAAAACTGATATTTACTTTAGTGCAAAGTTCAAAAACAATATTTATAGCTACTTACAATTGAGACTAAAATTTATATTTATACAATGCTCGCTCTTTCGGCATTGTACGGATCTCACAACAGGGTCAATCTGGGCACATACAAAAAAACACACACACACACACACTCACACACACACACACACACACACACACATACACACACAGACACACACACACACTCACACACTTTTCTATCTAATAGAACTTGATTTCAAACTCGTACAACATATTCAATTTTTAGTCAAGCTTGCAACCTAATTATAAGTAGGCACTCACCGTCCTTTAGACATTCGTCTTTCTTCTCAAACTTCATTTTTAGTGGATAACCCACGATCTCTTGGTTGAGGCCGACATAAACGAAGGACCACGCGGTGCATTATTGCCTGAAACAGAGAGACACACACCAATGATGCATGGAAAACAATCACACTTCCTATAAAAGTATAAAGATGAGCATTGGAGGCAAAGAACGTGTCGAAAAGCGACGAAAAAAGGACACTAATAAATTATCTTATATCCCATTAGTAGTGACAAAGAGACAATAGTCCTGGCCTCTGAATCATTGACTCCTATCACCGGCCCTCTGAACCCCTGATCCCTATTACTGGCCTTCTGAACCCCTGACCCCTATTACTGATCCTCTTAACCCCTGATCCCTATCACCGGCCCTCTTAACCCTGAAACCCTATCACTGGCCCTCTGAACCCCTGACCCCTATTAACAGCCCTCTGAAACCTGACCCCTATCACCAGCCCTCTGAACCCCCCCCTTTTAAAAGAAAATGTTTGTTTAATTTGACACAAAAAATAATCTCTGTACATGATGTCTTGTTTTGAAATTATTTTCTACTCCGATGCCTCCGATCTAGCCTTGTACGAATAAAATATGAGGTGGGTACTTATTTATATACAAAAGGCTGAGATACAGAGCTGAGATACAGAGAGAGAGAGAGAGAGAGAGAGAGAGAGAGAGAGAGAGAGAGAGAGAGAGAGAGAGAGAGAGAGAGAGAGAGAGAGAGAGAGAGAGAGAGAGAGAGAGAGAGAGAGAGAGAGAGAGAGAGAGAAAGGGAACGATATTTACGAGACAGGAGACTTGAGATACATATATTACCAACGGCTCCATGCACACTGAATGCCACCATACCTTGTATTCAAGCTCATACTGCTTGTCTTCGTCTTTAGTCGATTCGTGCTTCATCTTCTCCAGTGCAAGTATTACCATGGGAAAGACAAGGTATGCATATTAATATCTACATGACAATGTGTATCTCTATATGATAATGTGTGTTTTATGTATGTATGTATGTATGTATGTATTTATGTATGTACGTATGTATGTATGTATGTATGTATGTATGTATGTATGTATGTATGTATGTATGTATGTATGTATGTATGTATATATGTATGAATGTATTATGTATATATAATATCTGTCCATCCATCCATCCATCCATCCATCCATCTATTTATCTATCTATCTATTTATCTATATATCTGTCTATCTATCTATCTATCTATCTATCTATCTATCTATCTATCTATCTATCTATCTATCTCTCTATCTCTTTATCTATCTATCTATCTATCTATCTATCTATCAATCTATATATCTAACTATCTATCGATATATCATTTATCTATCCATCTATCTATCAAGCTATCTATCTATCTATCTATCTATATACCTATCTATCTATCTAGCTAGCTATCTATTTATCTAATTATCTATATATCTATCTATCTATCTATTTATCTATCTACAATCTATCTCTCTATCTATCTGTATGTATATCTATCTATCTATCTATCTATCTGTTTATATATCTATCTATCTATCTATCTCTCTCTCTATCTATCTATCTATCTATCTCTCTCTCTCTCTCTCTATCTATCTATCTATCTCTCTATCTCTCTCTCTCTCTCTTTATCTCTCTATCTCTCTCTCTCTCTCTATCTATCTATCATATATATATATATATATATATATATATATATATATATATATATATAGATATATCAGCTCATCCATTCATCCATCCATCCATCCATCATCCATCAGCTCATCCATCTGTCTATCTATCCATCTATCTATCTATCTATCTATCTATCTATCTATCTATCTATCTATCTATCTATCTACCTATCTATCTATCTATATATCTATCTATCTATCTATCTATCTATGTATGTATCTATCTATCAATCTATCTATATACCTATCTATCTATTTATCTATCTATCTATCTATTTATCTATCTATCTTTTATATCTCTCTCTCTCTCTCTCTCTCTCTCTCTCTCTCTCTCTCTCTCTCTCTCTCTCTCTCTCTCTCTCTCTCTCTCTCTCTCTCTCTCTCTCTCTATCTATTTATCTATCTATCTATCAACCTATCTATATCTAATCACACAACCAT
>JAXRKP010000351.1:307500-310000 GCA_037039925.1 Doris montereyensis | reverse complement strand
ATTATTAGTCGGGTTAGTATCAATTCTGACGTTACACAGGTAGGCGTTGATGTGATATTCCAACTTTTTTAATTACCCGGTATAACCTGTTCAAAATGGCGGGCTAGCTGAATGAAAAAGTACGAACAACGATGGGGAAATAAATAAGTTTACATTAATTGAACGTCACTTTTGGCAGCACATTTCCTCAAAGAAACACAACATGGGGGAGATTTAAGCCCTGCATGCAGGTAGACGTGAACGATGCTGTTCCAACTTTTTAATCATTACCTGTTGAAAATAGCGACCTAGGTGAATGAAAATTCTACTCAAAGACGGAAACACTTTGGAATCTTCAATAATGAAACGTCACTTCTGGTAAAATGAATTTATCGAATAAAAATGATCTTGGGGTCATTTAGAACCAACAGACCCTTTGACGAACAAAGAACGACCAACTCAGTAACACATATGTAGATTTCTGTCATGTCCGTCAAAGACTCATTGCGTAAGAATACGCCTTGCTTGGACAGTAATAGTTGACAATAAGGTGTACAAGTTTTGCTTTTTGTGATGGTAACAAGTGACAGTGAGATATACGAAACAGAGAGAGGAGAGAGAGAGAGAGAGAGAGAGAGAGAGAGAGAGAGAGAGAGAGAGAGAGAGAGAGAGAGAGAGAGAGAGAGAGAGAGAGAGAGAGAGAGAGGGAGGGAGAGAGAGAGAGAGAGAGAGAGAGAGAGAGAGAGAGAGAGAGAGAGAGAGAGAGAGAGAGAGAGAGAGAGAGAGAGAGAGAGAGAGAGAGAGAGAGAGAGAGAGAGAGAGAGAGAGAGAGAGAGAGAGAGATAGATAGATAGATAAAGAGAGAGAGAGAGAGAGAGAGAGAGAGAGAGAGAGAGAGAGAGAGAGAGAGAGGGAGAGAGAGAGAGAGAGAGAGAGAGAGAGAGAGAGAGGGAGGGGGAGAGAGAGAGAGAGAGAGAGAGAGAGAGAGAGAGAGAGAGAGAGAGAGAGAGAGAGAGAGAGAGAGAGAGAGAGAGAGAGAGAGAGAGAGAGAGAGAGAGAGAGAGAGAGAGAGAGAGAGAGAGAGAGAGAGAGAGAGAGAGAGAGGGGGGAGAGAGAGAGAGGGAGAGAATGAGAGAGAGAGAGAGAGAGAGAGAGAGAGAGAGAGAGAGAGAGAGAGAGAGAGAGAGAGAGAGAGAGAGAGAGAGAGAGAGAGAGAGAGAGAGAGAGAGAGAGAGAGAGAGAGAGAGAGAGAGAGAGAGAGAGAGAGAGAGAGAGAGAGAGAGAGAGAGGGGGAGAGAGAGAAATGGATGTTTCGACACATACCTGAACATTCGAGAGAGAGACCAAATGTTTCGCTGGCCGGTAAAATGAGATCCTAGCGAGAGAGAGAGAGAGAGAGAGAGAGGGGTTGAGAATCCCTTCGTCTGGCATGATGAGAAAGACAGACATGGCATAATAAAAAAACAACAACACAGAAAATGGCACACAGACACAAAATGAGAAATACAGACAGACAAACAATATAATTGACATTATGTATATGACATGATGAGAAACAAATGGATGTTTCGCTGGCATTGAGAAACACAGACATGACATGATGAGAAACGTTGACATGGCCATAATTTGAAATGGACACAGAATGGCATGATGAGAAACACAGACATGGCATGATGAAAACACAGACATCCATAATGAAAACAAAAACATTGGCAACAAACACAGACATGGCATAATGAGAAACACAGACATGGACATAATTGAAACACAGAATGACATGATGAGAAACACAGACTGGCATGATGAGAAAGACAGACATGGCATAATGAAAACACAGACATGACATGATGAGAAACACAGACATGGCATAATGAGAAACACAGACATGACATGATGAGAAACACAGACATGGCATGATGAAAAAAACACAGACATGGCATGATGAGAAACACAGACATGACATGATGAGAAACACAGACACGGTATAATGAGAAACACAGATATGGCATAATGAGAAACATAGACATGGAATGGAAGTTAGTCTTCAACTGCCTACGCGAATGAAAGGTTGATCTGAGGATCTTCATCATTCTTTCCTCATTTTCAAATTTCCACACACATTTTATTAAATAAATGCCGAGACTCTAGAAGTGAATTAGGAATAATGATATCGAGACTTCTCAAAATACATCCGTCTTTCATCTGCGATTTGACTTAGTGTTGAATTGAATCTGCCATAAAAGTAACGGACGTTCTTTCACCACCCTCTGACACACCTCCCCCCACCCCTACCCCCCATCATTTCAGGCATCTAAACCCATACACCGGAAGGTTGAATGGGAACTAACAAATCTAGAAAAGACTGAGAAAGCTGTAAAGGCATTGGAATGGAATTATCTCCCGAAATGTAAATGATGTAAAGCCGGCGAGCTTAGATGTGTGTATATGACGGGCACGAAGCGCAAAAAAAAACCTGTTGTACCAATACAATTTCAAAAAGTCAATATTTGCATGTTCACAT
>JAXRKP010000351.1:295000-302500 GCA_037039925.1 Doris montereyensis | reverse complement strand
CTCTCCCCACCCCCACCCCCTAATTGTTCCCTCTTTACATTTCTTGTGGCGTCGGTGGCCGAACGGTTAGGCTGCCAGACTAGTCAAATGTTGATTATTTCCCTCATTGTAATACTCATGAGGTCCCGAGTTCGAATCCTAGCAAAGCCATGTCCGACGGTGTCTTCCTTGGGAAAGACACTTAACACGCATGTTCCCCACTCTAATAAGGTGAAAATGGATACAAGCACTAGCGTGGGAGTAAAAACCTGCGTCAGACTATTGTCCTGGCCAGGAGGTAAATATTGTCACCTGTTCCGCTTCACGCTATAGAAATCGGGATACGCTCCGGATCTATAGGCCTTAAGGGCCTTGAAGGAAATTTACTGTTATATTTCTCGGCTTGCTTAATTGCTTTATATATTGTACAGTGTCGTTTGTTTTGTTTTGTTTTGTTTTTTCATTATGGTTGGGTTTTTTGTGATTTTTTTGTTTGGGTTTTTTCTAATTTGCTGCCTTGTTTTACTAAATTCAGTTATTTCTGTTGCTATTTGAATTTTTCTTTTCCCGTTTTCTTGCTTATGTAATTTCCTTTTTGTGTTCCCTGTTTCCTTCTTTCAAATTTGCTTGGGCTATGTCTATCATCGCCTTTGCTCGTCCTCTCTTTCATTCATTCATTTTATTATTTCTCTTCCTCTTTCTGTCGTTTCTTGTTTCTTTTATGTCTTCGCTATATCTTTCTTCCTTTATTTGTTATTCCTGCCTTCTTGTGTATGCGTTGTTAAATACAGTTTAAGACTATCTTTTATTTTGTTGCATTTACGGAGCATTTCTCAACATGTTGCACAAGTCAAAAAATGTGTTAAATCGTGTATCGACAAAATGAAATTATTCGCATATTCAAACCTCGTTATACTACTACAACTACTACTACTACTACTACTACTGCTGCTACTGCTGCTACTGCTGCTACTGCTGCTACTGCTGCTGCTGCTGCTGCTGCTGCTGCTGCTGCTGCTACTACTACTACTGCTACTACTGCTGCTGCTGCTACTGCTGCTGCTGCTGCTGCTGCTGCTGCTGCTGCTGCTACTGCACTGCTGCTGCTACTGCTGCTGTTGCTGCTGCTGCAACTACTGCTGCTACTGCTACTGCTACTGCTGCTGCTGCTGCTGCTGCTGCTACTACTACTACTGTTGCTACTAACTGGCTGGCTACTACTACTGCTACTGCTGCTGCTGCTGCTGCTGCTGCTGCTGCTGCTGCTGCTGCTGCTACTACTGCTGCTGCTGCTACTACTACTACTACTACTACTACTGCTGCTACTACTACTACTACTACTACTACTACTACTACTACTACTACTACTGCTACTACTACTACTACTACCTCTACAGTTAACTACTACTATTACTACTACCAGTAAATACTACTACTACTACTACTACTGCTGCTGCTACTACTGCTGCTGCTGCTGCTGCTGCTGCTGCTGCTGCTGCTGCTGCTACTGCTACTACTACTACTACTACTACACGTACTACAAGTTAGATGAATTAACATCTTGAACCTTAGTCATTATTCAGTCAAACTATATAGTAAGGGTAGAAAATAACCTACAGTTACAACTCAGCTACACTTTATATCGTAACAACATGGAGGTCGCTGTTAAATGAGACTGCGTGGAGGGCCACTTAAACGCCAATTATTTGGCGGTCAAGAGCCAGAGACGTTTAGGCACAAAAACGGTCCATTGATTTATAATAATTTGTTAAACACACAATGACCGCTAGCATAATACGACAAAGCCTCTGCGAAGTCTCACCATTGTTATAAAAACGTGTCGGTGAAACAAGAAATGGAGTCCTTTTTGACTAGTCCAGGAACGATGAGTCAATATCAAAGCCCTGAACAAAGCTGACGAATTCACTTTTATTCAGGGTAGCCTTTTGTGTTAACAGCTGACATCAAATACGCGGTAAATATGGCGCCGGAGATTGACTAAACCATCAGCAGCATAGAATATTAAGATTAGCAGCACCGCAAATTATATGGTAGAGGCTCCAATCTATCGCTGTATTTTCTTTTACATGTCTTGGAAAAGACAATTTTCTTGAACAAAACTCCTGTTTTGGCAAGGCGTAGTTTTCAACGGGTCAGAGGAAGTATTGTTTCTGTGTTTTTTTTTTTTTTATAACTTTTGCCCCCCAACTCCTCACACAAACATAACTACGTCAATTATTAACTAAAATTGAGATTGCGTCTCCAAACAAAAATGTGGTGAGCGTTTTATTGACTTTGCCCCCGTACCTATCATTACATGGTACGCATTGATCAATATGCCAACTTTAAGAAAACGAGTTTCATGTGTATACCTATAATATCCATAGCTGTTCCACTATACCGTAAAACTGACTGTAACTACAGTCAGTAGCATTAAAATATGTAAACAAAATCTTGACAATCTGAGCATAAAATTAATTGATGCCTTATGCAATAAGACTGTTTCAAACTGAGCACAGACGGTGACAATATTATGTTCCTCATGTATCTATCTACATTCATATACATGTACTTTTCTATGTTATATTAGATAGAATGTCTGAATGTAAAGTTTATTTGTAACGTGACAGTACAACTGTTTACGATCGAGTTTTTCTATCTTCCATTCCCCTCACTCTACTCCCCTTTATATACTAGCTTTGCTAAGATTTAAACCCGAGACGCCATGATCCTAAGTCTGACAGTCTAACCCTTCGGCCACCGACGCCAGAGACCTTGTTAATAAAACGTATTTTAAGGAGCGCAGTTACATGGCCGGTAGTGTGCTCTCCTGTCCTGGCGAGTCCTGAACTGCCAACGCGGAGATGATGGGTTCGATTCTGACTAGCGCGCAAAAATTGTTTATTCCTTCGTTTTGACCTCGTCTTTGTCACCATTGAGTTTCAATATTTATTTCATGTCCTTCTTCGTTAGTTTCGAATGTCCCTTGTCTCACTGTTTGGCCCTGTAATAGCAAGGTGACAAATAAGTGAAAGAGTGAAAGGAAAGAAGAAGTAGGACCTACCATTAGCACCCGCCACCCCACCCCAGCCCCCAACCTCACTCTTAGTTCTGGAACTAGATATAGCTTCTATTCAGGTTTCATACCATTACCAATAAGCAATCATGACAGCATCTGCAGTATCAGTGAAATTGCCAAATTCGTGGCAAAATGCTTCTCCCAGGTTGAGACCCAGTTAACACTAAATAATGAATGCAAATAGAACACGGCATTAAAGTCAAAGAGACGACACCACTCAACACAGCATTGGTGGAACATATTGAGAGGAATGGGGTTTAGTATGCTTCAGAAGTTAAGCTTAGGATTAGAGTTTTGAGTCTCATACTGTCAGTAAAGTCTATTATCGTTCATGGTGTCTCTCATAAATCCAACAGACATCACACACATACGCACACACACACACACACACACACACACACACACACACACACACACATGTCTACGCTCTTGTGCTACCAAACTGAAGTCTGCTCAAGAGGTTATCAGGAATGTGTTACAGTCATGACACCCGATAGAACAAAAATCAAACTCCAAACAGGGATAGAACATAACGACATTCACTCCATAAGCAACATCTACGCCGCCCTCCCCTGCCCTCCCCCAACGCAAAGAAAAGACCCATGATATCCAAAAACTCAACCCCAAGAAGAAAGTCCCTCAACAACAGTAAAACACATACCCCCCCACCCACCGCCCCCCAAATATTAATTCGAAACCATACACACAAAAAACATCGTTTGCTTTTACCTTGTCATTAACATAACCATACTCATAATAGAAATTTAATTGAACTGCAGTTGTATCTTATTGACTTTAATGATGGAACAAAGATCGGCCTCCCGTTACCTCTTCAAGTATCATTTTTTCATTATTATTCTCTGATACAATTCTCTATAAAAGAGCAGTTAACATTTTTTCTTTCATATATCTTTTGTCACGTTTATACATCAACGTGGAATTATAAACAAAACCACAAGCACTGTTTGGTCTTAACATCAGATAAACGGAGTTATCGGCGACATAGTTTACCATACATGTAATGATTTCTCTTTAATATGGCTTATAACAGATTGATAAGCATTAAGGAGGAAATCAGAAAATCAGATCATTTATGGTACCTACAAAACGATTTAGTTCAATCCTGCAGTTATAGTCGGGCAGATGAGAAAGGTGTCTATCGTCCCCCCCCCCCCCCCCCCAGGATCCTTCCAAACCACTTTTAAAATACACTTATCTATATTTTACATTAGATTATTGATGTTCCCAGATTTAAAAATTGCACGTTCTTTTTCTAGACGGAGTTGAAAGCTTTCAATCCTGCAAGCGAAAATTTAACGCGGTTCGCGGCTAAGCGAGCACCGGTCTGTGTTTACAAATTAAAAATTAAAAGTCTATTCATCAGTGATGGATTTAAATACTCTTTTCGCATAATTTCATTATAAATGATTATTCACTGTTCTTAAATACATAGAACACCCGCTGGCGAAGCTCTATTTCAAGAATACAAGCTCATCTAAAACTAAAACAGTTAATTATGATTTACACACTACACTTAGATCTAGATCTAGACAAGTCATAAAATGTAGGTCGTGTTGTGACCTTGTTTTGGACAGACTGTTGTGTAGTCAGTCATCTCCGCTAAAATTAGCCATAACTGCTCTTTTTATTGCATTATTTGTTTAGTATTTTATATTCATATAAAATGAAAACTATTATCTTAAAATACTGCAATCTGTGTTTATTTTAAAATGTGCATCTGCTTTTGGCACACAACGAAGCAGGCAACACAGAGATGTCGACGGATGGGGATTCCCATTTGCCTCGCACGGTGTAACGTTACGTTTTGCATGGAGAGTGTATTTGGTTTGGTTAATAAGTCGTCTTGTTGGAAGTAAAGATAGACAGAATATGCCAGGATTTGGAGGCTTTGTCTCAGCTACCGGCGTGGTACCATCCTCAAAAACAACTGTTGCATATTATCCCAGCATCACTGAGCCAATAACAGAATACAATGTCGTAAAAGAAGTATTGAGAAGAAGCCAAAAGGCAACGCAAGAAGTGCAACAGAAATATACCATACTAACGTTTGATCTTGGTGTTGTAATGAAAGCCATGCCCATTATATGGAATGAATGTTTGAAAACCCAGAAGCACCTCAAGAATACAATAACCACATAATACTCATTGGGACATTCCACGTTATTATGAATTATTTGAATATGATTGGGAAGAAGATGGCGGGTTCAGGATATTCCGAGATCATCCTTGAGGCAAATTTAGCCACGGCCGGGTGTTTGAAAGGCGTGGTGTGTGGCAAACAGTTTGATAAATCAATCTGGTGTCTAAAAATTGTGTGTGAAGCGTTGGAGCGTCTTCTGCTAGATGCTTTCATTGAACAAAGGACTGAATCTGCTTCTGACTCAGAAGTCTTCTCGAGTTTGATAACATTGATTAGTGATCCCTCAAATGTGAAATTGAAGGAAGTCATTGCTGATGAAAATGTTCAAAAATATCTAAACGACTACATGAATTTTAAGGAGGAAGTACGGAATGGAACACTTGGCAAAACTGCACAATTCTGGATCTCTTTCCTTGACTGTGGTGAGAATGTATTCATGTTGCTGTATGCTGTAAAAATTAACTTTGTCCCTGTCTACCATACTGCTTTGAGCGATATGGCGCCACTATTCTTTAGCTTTGGAGGAATGAATTACTCTCGGTATCTGACGTGGTTTGATATGTTTTTACTGAATATTGATTACTCACATCCAGGTGCAATGGAGTTGATTAAAAAGGGTGCAATCTCTGTTGCAATGTCAATGATTCCAGGAAATAGGTGCGCGGTAGACAAAACCATCGAAGAAACATTCATGAAATTTTCCAAAAGCAGCTGTGGAGCAGGTGGTGCTGGTGTTACAGGACTGTTGGAGAGTTATGGAGCCTACCAAAGATGGGTCAAAACAACATCAGAGAGAGCGAAGTATTTTGAATCCACTCTTGAAATGTGCGGTTTTCCGAACAGTGATGAGTCTAAACAAGGGAGGCATTATGAGCAGTCAAGGTCAGAAATAGAAAGAAGTGAAGCTGCAGTTCAACGAACTGTTAGGGCAATTAGAGGTTTCCTTAATCCGTTTGCAATAGAGGATAAGAGCCATCTGTATGTGCTTTCTTCTGATCTCCCACTCCACCTGATGTAGCAGATAATGTTTTGAGGGCCGGGCAAATCGGTTGCACCGAAAGAGACAAATTTATTGATCAAAGATTAAAGTGTACAGCTGAAGAACACAAAGACTTTTTCGACAGAGTAAAACAACTGAAGTTAAAAACAATGGAAAACACAAATAAAATAACAAAATTTACAAATTCAAAGGGGAAAATTATTCAAATCAAAGAACAAGGGGATTTAGCTTTTCAACTTTTAGTCAAGTCTCAATTGTTAGCAGAACCAATCAGCATTGAAGAAATGATGACATACTGCCTGACACCAGTCCCGCATTGCTTGGGTACACCAGACGGGTTTATGGCCAAGACAAACAAAGCTACCGCAGTTCAGTTTGTTGCACGTGATGCACATGATTCTATGTATCCATCTTCGACCAGAGGCGAAACCATTTACATTGAAGATGGGAATGCTGTATTTTATACACTCAAGGAGTTGCAGCCAACGTTTGAGTTGATATGTTTACAGGTCCTTGACAGATTAGCAAAGAAGACGGACGTTATTTTTTCAACGGATTCCTATAAACGATATTCCATTAAAGCACAGGAAAGACTTCGTCGTGGAGTGAGTGAGAAGTTCATCATTGAAGGAATACACCAGAGGAAACCTGCAGACTTCAAATTATTTCTTCAAAATGATGAAAACAAAGTGCAATTTATCAATTTGATGGAACGCGTCTGGGGAGGGCAACGTGCCGCAAAAAGACTTCAGGGAAGAAATGTCTTCTTTGTCAATCAAGGTGTGGTTCATCAGATGGTATCTGAAGATGGTGAGACTGTGCAGCCCTTAGAAATTCATGAATTGCGGTCAAACCAGGAAGAAAGTGACACCAGAATAATCCTGTACCTGAATCATGCCAAGGTAAATAAGTACAAACAGGCCGTCGTGTCCTCACCCGACAGTGATGTTTTTTTCATCCCCCTACACCATGTACACCATTTGGCACCTCTGGTTGTTTTCTTTGACACAGGTTTTGGATCACACAAGCGCCTTTACAACATGTCTGAATTGGCTGAAGATCTTGGACAAGTACATTGTGCTGCTCTTTTAGGTCTCTACTGCTTTACAGGAGAGGACTGCAATTGTGCTTTCCGAGGAAAAGGAAAGGTGATACCCATAAAGAAACTGGAGAAGAAACCTGTGTACAAAGAAGCTTTGGAAAACTAGGCTGTTCATGGAATATTCAGGATAACATCATTGACAAACTCGAAACGTTTGTCTGCTACATGTATGGGTTCCC
>JAXRKP010000351.1:280000-290000 GCA_037039925.1 Doris montereyensis | reverse complement strand
GCCTGATATAGCTATTCTTTATTAAATTTAAGTTGATCAAAGGGGATAAATAGTTGGTCATAATTTATAGCTTTAAAGAAACTATTTATTTTTCATCTGGCTTTATGTTCTTCCCAAGGTATCAGTTGTAACCACACAATTTACCTGTGGTCTATAAATAAATGGTGTAGTCAACACGGCCTCCCGTGTCACGGTTTCGGTGGGGAAGGGCTGACGTCATAATATTGTCCAAGACTGTACTTAACGAGTACCACATTAAATGGACATGAAAACGCCGCCCTCTTAATCTCTCAAACATTAACCTAGTTCCACATCCCATCGAAGTACGTGATAGACCTAGTCGACAGAGAACCACAAGGTGGCTTTTGAAGAACGAACAATACACAGGTAAGCTGACGACAAGGGCATTGCTTAATGTGAACCAAAATTAATTATGGATAAAGGCAAATGGTCAAAGTTTGATTAATATAACTAGACTTCGGCTGATCCTTATTTTTTTTCTTTTCATTGTAATGGCTGCTTACTTTTGACACCCCGCGCGAAAAGCGGAATAGATGGGAAGGGAGTAACTGTCACCGGTGGATAATAATTTGCAGTAACAATTATGGTAATGGTAATGGTAATGGTAATGGTAATGGTAATGGTAATAAATATTTATAAAGCGCACAAATCCACATGAATGTGTTCTAAGGCGCTGTACATTAGCAATAATAGATTACATTTTTATCACATGAAACATAAATACGTATTTCATAAAAGACATAGATCTAGATTCAAAAAATGAATGTGAAAGAATAATTAATATCGATTAAGTAAAGCTCTCTTAAAAATTCTGTCTTCAATTGCCCTCGGAAGGAGGTGAAATCATTATTAATTCTTAATTCATAAGGAGGGAATTCCATATTTTGGGACCAGCAATTGACAAGGACCTGAGCGACAGAGTGCGCTTATGTCTTGGGACTTCCAGACGATTTACATTTTTAGATCTTAGGGCTCTCTGTGGAGCATGAAATTTTATGGTATCAATAAGGTACTGAGGAGCTTGCGAATTAATACATTTATGAATAAAGCAACATATTTTGAAATTAATACGATAGGCAATTGGAAGCTAATGAAGGTTTTTAAGAACATTAGTAATTGATTCAAAGGATTTAGTTAACGTTATGACTCTAGCAGATCTATTCTGAATTTTTTGCAATCTTTGGATATACTGGGTTGGCATGTTTAAAAATAAAGGATTCCAGTAATCAATTCTGCTAGTAACAAATGAGTGTATTAAGATCTTAGTGCATCTTTCATCTAAAAGGTATCTAATCTTTCCAATATTTCTAAGAGGGTAAAAAGAACTTTGACAAGTTTTTAGTAACATGCACATTCATTAAAAGATTGCTATCAAGGAATACGCCTAAATTTCTAACATTATCAGTTTCAAAAAGTATTGATACTTGAGTCCCCAATTTCTATTAAATCAAAATCCAGTATTTTATGGCGCATGGATTTAGTGCCAAAAATCAACATTTCCGTTTTAGAATTATTAAGTTTCAGTTTGTTGTCAGTCATCCAACTTTTAATTGTTCTGCAACAGTTCTGTAATGTCAATTTCACCAACTGCTCCTGTCCTGATTCAAATGACTTGTATATCTGAGTGTCGTCTGCGTACAAGTGATGCTGGACATAACATTTATCAATGAGGCGTCCCAAAAGTGTCGTATACAGCGTAAAGAGAAGAGGCCCAAGAACAGATTCCTGTGATACCCCGAATTGCAGTGGTGTTGGTGATGAAGTCATGTTTCCTAGAGGTGTTGATAAATGAACAGACTGTGTTCTGTCGCTCAATTATGAGGCCAACCATTTGATTGCCGTACCGGCCATCCCGAAACAGTTCTCCAAACGATGCAACAATATGTTTTGGTCAATCGTATCAAACGCGGCGCTCAGGTCCAGGAGAACTAATGCCACACACTTATTACCATCGACATGACGCACTATATCATTGGGGACTCGGAGAAGCGCTGTTTCTGTACTATGCATGGCTCGGTATGCTGATTGGTATGGTGGGGCTAGATCATTCAGAGCTAAATGAGTGTTGATTCGTTTGGCTACAACCTTTTCAATTATTTTAGAAACAAAATGTAAATTTGAAACCGGTCTATAATTACCGAAACATCAGGGTCCAAATTTGTCTTTTTTCAAAAGAGGTCAAACGAGCGCATGCTTGAATTGGGATGGAAATTCTCCAGATTGTAAACTTTCATTCACTATTGTAGTGAGTACTGGGGCTAGAATAGACTTGAAGTGTTTAATAAACCATGCATGAATAACATCAAGCGAACAGGAGAATTTAACTGTTTCGTTAATATCTCAATTATTTCATCCTCTGTTGTAGGTATAAAGCTATCCAGTTTTTACACTGGTACGTTGAATCAAAACCTTCACGAATCTTTTTCAATTTTATCGTTAAACAACTCTGAAAATGCTTCTGCTAATTTGTTTGATGGTATGTTTTGGGGAAAAAGTAGGTTGATTTGATATATTTTTGGTCAATCCATTTATAGTCTTGTACAGGCTCTTTTGATCATCGTTTTCTTTAATTGCCTTTTTGGGTATTCTTTTTTGCGTTTATTATAGTTTCGTTCATTTCTTTTCTTTGCACTTTTTGTAAATTTGATGGTACACTTCGAGACTCGTTTCTCTCCATTTTCGTTCAGCCGATCTTTTTATTTTGTTTGGCTAATCTCATTTCTTCGTTAAACCATCTTGTGTTTGGTCGTATGGTTAATGTTTTTGTTGTTAGAGGTGCATGTTTGTCCAAAATCGTCAACAGCGATTTTTCCAAAATTGCAATCTGCTCTGATAAATTTCCTATTTCGTCAACTTGCCGGTATATGTCTAAGTCATAAATCTCCTTTCCTATTGTCGGCATATCAAGCTTCTGGTTTTACGAATTGATATGGTTTTGGTTACAAGTTTTGGTTTGGCGAGTTCAAGATTAAACAGAATGATGCTGTGATCAGACGGACTGTCATTGTCTACCTTGATTGATGAAATTGAGGGATCATTGATGTCATTGATGAGTAGATCTAAAATATGACCATGCACATGAGTAGGTTGAATAATTCGTTGATGGAGGTTTAGCGCGTGCAGCGTGTCTAAAAGCTTTTTTTACAAAGGGTTTGGATAGGTCGTCAACGTGGATGTTAAAGTCACCAAGAATGTATGTTTTTCTTGAAGCGATAATTAGATAGGTGGTAAGATCTTCAAATTCAGTGATAAATTCATTAATGTTTGTTCTTGGTGGTCTGTACAAACATCAGAATACGCGGTGTTGTCCATTGGTATTCATGTTGATGGTGACGTGCTCAAATGTCAGAGACTTTCGAGTAGTTAGCTTTTAATCTTGATATTACTTTTAAATAAAACAATAATTCCACCACCTCTTTTTTGTTTCCTATTTGCTTTTATATACGGATATCCTTGGGGTGTTATTTCATTTATCGGTATGATATCGTTGTCATGAAGCCATGTCTCAGTGATGAACACCCTATCTATGTCTTTGGAGAATGTAATTATAAATTACAGGGCTTTTATTGCAAATTCATCGTGTTTTCAAATGACATATAAGTAGTTGTTCGGTCCGACAGCGGGGGTGGGGGTGGTGGTAAATTCGTTGCCTGTGTCCAAGTATTGTCATGTCCGTCTCTATGGTGGTCAGTGTTGGAGGTGAGCGGGAATCACAGCGTTGGCGTGGTTGTGGTCTCTCCTACCTATAATTGTTTTGATTATGTGCCGTTTTGTCTTGCCACCGCGTTGATATCGCCTGGGGCTGTACGAATAACTTGAGTTGTCATTACAATAGAGATAAAAGGAAAATGCTAGTAAAATGGCGATAAAATGAACATGATCCATTCTATATTTTATAAATCTGTTTCTTTAAAATTTGGTAAAAGTAAACTTCCTTCTGTTTAAAGTCGCTAAACATGATTTTAAAACAGGTGCCACACATTCACGAATACAGTAATATAAAATCCAAAAGTATGAATAAAATAAATCCAGTGATAAAATTATAAATCCAATAACACATATGAGAGCACACAAAAACACAGCTGCCTGTTAGGCGTTCACAATAGATAAGGAAGGCAGTAACTGTCACTGGTGGATACTAATTTCCTGGAGTGAAAATGTTCCTGTTTTTCTTATCAATTCAACCTATGTATAGGTATAATCGACATGGTGTGCTGAGTTGAACTATTTCGTTGTTTTATTTCTGACGCATCCGACTGCCATGGAAACGGCCGTCATCTTTGATTTTGCCCCAAAGTTTCATCAAGTTCAATATCGATAGGTTTCCACATTTTTTCGACAAATTTCTTTTAAATTTTTTGCACACACTTTTTTATACAATATCTAAATGTGATCAGATCAGATTTTTGTTTTATCAGTAATTATTGTTTTTATTTAAAAACAATCTAAATAACATATGAGAACAATCCAAAGTAAGCAGAGATACACACAAATTCAAATTTCACAAAACTATAATACAAATCGAAAAAAGCATCTAATAATGTTTTTTGTTTTCCCACACTCATCATTTCATCCCAAATTCATGAATATACGTAGAAAATAAAAACGTGGATAGAAAATATTGGAAAAAAAACCGACATTATGAGAAAATCGTATTTTCTCTTTTTTCTGTTATTTGAATACATATGTCTCACATAAACATAAGAAAAGAGCAGGATAATACTTTGAACATCATAAACCCTTGAGAAGCTCTCAACTAACTCTTATCGACACTGTTTCAACGGCCCCAGCACCTCTTTACTCGTGTCAGGATGGTGCCTTTTGATAACTGGTGCCCTGGAATATATCACATAAATTCCGGACGATATAAAGCAATATTCATAACAGATCATGAAAAAATGGGGTTTATTGTGGCGGTTAAAATGAGTACCAATTTGGAGTACTTTAGATACAATTTCTGACTTTTATCGTACAATAATTGTGTTTAGAAAAAAATCGTATAGATTCAAAGAATCGATTCTGAGCTTCTTTATCATAATATTGTGAAGGGAATGAAACGCTCTCTTCACTAATATGAAAGACTAGATTTGTCCCATTTTTGGCACAAATGGCTTTCCCCTAGACCCCTCCCTCCCCCTTCCCAACGTTGGAAATGGATACAAGAGCAGCCAGCTCCCGCCACTAGGAGATTCACCTTATGACTAAATATAGACCACTCACCAAGACACTCACCACGACAAGGAAAGAAGAAAGGAAGAAGATACACACTTCACATAACAACGCCTTTGAACGTCTCCAAGATTGTTTCCATTCTACAAACTGGTCTGTATTTGAGAATTCTTGTTCTTCGAGCTACGAACTCATGGACACTGTTACTGAACATATCAATTTCTGTGTCGACAATGTTTCAAAATCCAAAATCTTAGTAATTTACCCAAACGACAAGCCTTGGGTGACTAGCAGATTAAAGCCATTTCTAAAAAAAATACTCAACTTTCAAAAGAAAAGACGCGGACACTCTAAAAGAAACAATCAGAAAGCTCAAGCATGAAATACGTAAGTGCAAAAAAATTACTTTAAACAAAAACTCGAGAAGATTTTTAGTGCACGCAATAATTAGAGTCAAAAATAAGTTTAGGCTTAAACAGAAAACAAAATGCCATCACAGTTGACAATGAGATTGATTACGCGAATCAGCTCAATTCGTTCTAAGCACGGTTTGAGAAAGATTTTGAGAAAGAGAGAAACGAAATCAAAGAAAACATTAAAATCAAAATCGATAATGACACACCCGAACAAGAAATTCTTCACATCCAAACTAAAAATGTAATTAACAAATGTTCCAAACTAGCCACGAAGAAAGCATGTGGTCCAGATGGACTAAAAGGGATCTTACTAAAGACGTGTCGCTATGAATTGGCACCAATCGTTACCACAATCTGCCCATTCAAACACATACAGTACAAGAATCATGGAAACGATCAGAGCTGATTCCCGTTCCAAAGAAATCCAACTGGAAAATCATGAATGATCTAAGGCCAGTAGCCCTCACTTCCATAGCTATGAAATGTCTAGAAAGAATTATATTAGAAATTGTAAACAAAAGTACATTGTAAACCCAAGATCCGTTACAATTTGCTTACAGGCAAGCAGGGAGTTGAGGATGCTGTATTGCTTTTTCTGGACAACATTATTTTCACATTAACGAGCCAAAAAGCTTCTGTAGAATACTTTTTATTGATTTTTCATCCGCGTTCAATACGATTCAGTCTCATATATTAATCGAAAAACTACTAAAATACGACACAAATCAAAACGCTTCTCTTCATCGCAAACTTATTCTTTTGGTACTTGACTTTCTTTCCAATCGTACCCAATATGTAAGACTAAATAAATCCAGGTCAGAAGTTATTGTTACCAATACCGGTGCTCCACAGGGCTGTGTGTTATCACCAGTCTTATTCACACTTTACACCGATGATTGTCAAATTGATACCGATGGTGTAAAATTGTTAAAGTTTGCCGATGATTCGACAATACAGCGTCTCATAGAAAACTCAGAATTTGAGTACCGAGAACAAATCAAATTTTTACAAATTGTTGTGACACCTCATCACCTGACCCTAAAAGTAAATAAAACAAAAGAAATAGTGATTGACTTCAAGCGTAAGAAAGAAAATATTAGTCCAATAATGATAAATGGGGAAGAGTTTGAAATGGTTGAGAACTTAAATACCTTCAATTCATGCAGATCGAAAGTTGACCTGGAGTAATCATTCTACAGAAGTGTTAAAAAAATCTCGACAACGTTTGCACTTTTTAAGAAAACTTCACAGCCTCAAATTAGACACTAAAATGTTATCGCTTTTCTATCGATTGATGGCTGAGAATATGCTTACATGGTGCATGACTGCTTGGGGTGGTAACATTCTTAAACAAAATGAAAAGAGGTTGGATCGTATTGTTCGCTCTGGAATATCTTTTGTGCAATGAGGATTTTGCCAATATCTCTCTCCTTTATCAAAATTGTTGTTCCAGAAAAATTAACAAAATGAAAAACGATCAAACCCACCCCTTTCACCCCAAATTTCTTATTTCACAAAATCTGGAAGAACAATCCTGAAAAAATCTGATAGAGAGATATAGGAGATCCTTCTCGCCTTGTTCTCTTTGGCTTTGATGAGAAAGTACTACACGCTGCAAGATGCTGTTGTTGTTAATGTCGCTGTTGTTTACTATCATCATTATCTTAATGTCATTATACATCTTATATTTAACCCATACTCTTCTACATGTGTATATATATGTATGTATGCATGTACGTATGTATGTATGTGTGTATGTTCGTAAGTATGTTTGTGTGTATATATGTATGTATGTGTGCATGTATGTGGGTATGTAAGTATGTATGTATGTATGTATGTATGTATGTATGTATGTATGTATGTATGTATGTATGTATGTATGTATGTATATATGTATGTATCTATGTATCTATGTATCTATGTATGCATATACGTACATGTATTCAAATTTCCCTATTAGCTTCATATACCATTCAATTTTAACTTAATATGTAACCTCTTATGAAATGATTTTACTTTGAATCTTAGTCATTTATTAGCTATATACAAACTGTGTTATATTTCTGCACTTAATAATATACACTTGGATTTTAACTACTGATTGATCAAAATGATATGCCGACGATGGATAATAAAGTTTATTATTATTAATATGACTAGTATTGTCATCATCAACATCATCACCATCATCATCATGATCATCATCCTCATCATCATCATCATCATCATCCTCATTATTATCATTATTATTATTATTATTATTATTATTATTATTATTATTATTATTATTATTAATATTGTTATTATCATTATTATTATTTTTTGTTATTATTATTATTATTATTATTATTATTATTATTATTATTATTATTATTATTATTATTATTATTATCATTATTATTATTATTATTATTATTATTATTATTATTATTATTATTATTATTATTATTATTAGTATTGTTATTATTATTATTATTATTATTATTATTATTATTATTATTATTATTATTATTATTATTATTATTATTATTATTATTATTATTATTATTATTATTATTATTATTATTATTATTATTATTATTATTATTATTATTATTATTATTATTATTATTATTATTATTATATTATTAATAAATAAGCAGGTATAAAGCTTGTTTTAGCATCTAACTCCTTCCCTACCTGATGTAGAGCCTGGACACGCCCATCTTTAATAAAAAGATGTAAATTGAGAAATAAAATGGACATAACTGTTTGCTGAAACATTGTAAAATCATTAGACTTTGTAAAGGATGCTTTGAGACATGACCTTTAGCAGTTAAAAGTAATTAAATAAAAGCCTGGATAAAGGGATTGGATAACAAAATAGCTTAATCAAAAGCCGATTCTTGTAGCTCGAAGTTCAGCCGTAACGAAAGGTGATTATTTTCCGGCTCGAAGTGGGGAAATAGTAAAGAAATGGACGGGAAAATATAGTTATCTCAATCACGCTGTTACATAAAAGATTTGTTTGTTGGTTTTTTCCCCCTGAACAAATAAATGCCATATTGCATTGAAGTTATGAAAACGTATGTCATTTTGCGTGTATGTAAGTATATGTGTGTGTGTGTGTGTGTGGGGGTATGTTTATTTGACATTTACTATTTTTAAACTGTCAACTCTACGTGTTCACACACTCTACAATGCAGTTGTTGTATTAAAATAAATTGTAATCCCGTACGCATGAAGTGAATGTTCACTATATATTGTCATCATCAATTCCCGTCCGTTTAAAACTTTAGGTTTTCACCAAAGCGCCCCTATGACATTAAAAACTGTAACATGATTTAAAAGCAAGAACAAAAAAAAACAACAACTTTGCATATGATGGAGGCAGTTTAAGACCTCAGAGAAGAAAATAGGCCAAACAGTGAAAACGAATCTTAAACCGTTTATTAATATTTTATCCTGCGATTATGATACAACGCTGAAAAACATTGAGATGTCGTCATGGTTCACTTGTTGGCTGCGCGATTATATAGTTATCAATACAATCCATAAACCGAGATAGCATTCCTATAGCAGCCAAACAACAGTATTGATTCAATATCAACGATCAATAACTTTGACAAAGCATGAAATTATGTTGTGCAATCTCATTTCATATATAAGAACGTCAGAGAAATGCATGCGCCAATTCTAGTGTGATTTCAAATTCAACAGAACAGGCAATACAACTATCATTTTGTGTACGTAATGTCATTTGATTAATGATTGATAGGCGAACACATGATTTTAATTTGTTCCTGGGTTACTTAAATATTTCATTTATTGAGGTACTGTGTATTGAAGTAAGGAAGCACAGAATTATATAAAATTTGAGCTTGTTGTCAAGAGTCCGTGAGTTATGCACCAACTTTTCAACATTCCTTTCTATTGCATTACATTCTCCATGATAACAGATAAAAAGATGAAGATGTATTTATAATCCATATTATTTCCCCACAAACCAGGTTCACCGACTCTACATCACTTATCCCCGAACAGACCATTTCATTCAATGTCTTTCTCACCTCTCGTGGTAGCATACAGTACACAAGCCTGTTAGGCGTTTCTAGTACTAACACTCTGACAAGATCTTTCTCTACCTATAGCTGGAAAACATAGAAAGCGGGGATCAACACGGTTGCTACAGACCTCAGCCGCCGTCACGCTATGGCCTCTCTAGGAATCCTCTTGAGCTTTGGTGTAGTGGGGATGATATGAAGGCCAAGGCTCCTGGGCCTTGATATGGCTGAGATAAAGAGTTAGTGAGACATACACAGAGAAAGATAGAAAGAGATAGATAGATATAGATAGATAGATATAGATAGATAGATAGAGAGAGAGAGAGAGAGAGAGAGAGAGAGAGAGAGAGA
>JAXRKP010000351.1:242500-275000 GCA_037039925.1 Doris montereyensis | reverse complement strand
GCATATTTGCAACATGGTTGATGAGAGGATGTGTAGTGGAGATAGATATGAGTATCTGTATCTTTGTAGAATATGGTAGTTGCAAGCCCATGTTCGGAAAGAGAAACGGTGATGTATAAGAAGTTAACAGTGGATGTAGACTGGGTAAAAGTGAACTGGATAGGTTCGCAAAGTTGTTTGCAAAAGCGAAGAAACGGTCTAAATCAGTCGCAGACATGGTCGATACCCAACCCATCATGAATATACCGTTTACAGGTGTTGGAGAGAGGACCAGGTACACCTGGAATAATCTATGCTCACGATAACCCATGGATAGGCAAGCGTATGCGGGTCCATCCTAGTGCCCATGGCAAACTCCGCTGATTTGCTCGAAAAAGGACCATTAAAATCAAAAGAATTAAGATTTACCACGAGTTCTGCCAAACGGAGAAGGTGGTAGTGTTGATTGTTTGGTGAGATCGCTGGTCGAGGAAGAATTTAAGGGCTTGAAGGCCCATGGAATGGGGTATGGATGTGTAGAAGACAACATCCATGAGGAAGAGACGTCTAGGGGTTGTGTCTGTAAATGAAATACAACCGAAGAAAGCTTGGTTGGTATCCTTGATGAATTAGGGAAGAGCTTGGACAGGAGGCTGGAATACTGAGTCCAAGAAGAGCGGATTACGAATATATCAAACGACGGCTGTAAGGGAACACATTTGAGACCCTTTTCCAAACAGATCGCTCGGGTTGACTGAGTGGGAGATTGGGCGGAAAGCAAACAACCAGATTAGTAGCAGAGGGCTGGTGTGGAGGACCAGTGGAAGCAACAGCGTAAGTGTCAAGGTGAGGTGCATGTGAGGAAGTGGTTGATGCGATGATCGAAAGGTCGTATGAGCTAGTGTAAATCGAATGGCTGTCTGGGGAGGGTCGAAGATGAGTGAGTTTGTTGGATTTACGGCATGTCATAAATTAATGTAAAGCAGAGTTGGTGTGATGAATAATGTGTCGAATAAAGATGTAAAGAGGACGATTCAGTGAGGTTAAGGAACGGAGGCGTTGTAATGAAGATTGAACGGTAAGTTTAAAGGCACGGCATTGCTTGCGTTCGTACGGAAGCGAACTTCGCAATTCAAAAGTATTGACGCACTTTTGTACCACATAATCTCCAACAAACAAACGAAATCAAGTATTCGAAACTATTAATTACATTACTATTGGAGAAAGCCACAAAGTTTCCACATGATTCATGATCCATGATTCATGGTTCATGGTTCGTCGAAGGCTACAGGAGAAACGCAATACATGAAACTGACTTCTTAATTTGTTATCATCATGATAAAATGAACTTAGTTGACAATTGAATCAGTCGGCCATGAACTATGTGAGTTGTAACAAAAACCGCTGAACAAAAGTGAAGCGACCAAAGGTTGGCCATTAACAAAATTAACAAAATGAAATTTCCCAAATTAAAAGCCTGATGTCTTTTTTGCTGTATGTACAATTCCTCTAGTTAATGAAATCGGTGACATTTATATGCTTACATTACAAAGAATGTAGTGCTTCGATTACATCCGTGACAACTGACTGGAAAGATGAATAATGAATGTAATGTACTATAATGTAGAAGTTACAAAGCATGAAACTGATCTGAACAAATGAGGATAGTGTTTTGTTTTGATTTCAGTTTAAGTCCTGGAAAGCCATTGAGCGAATTTCTTTCATTCCTTGTTTCCTTTTGCTTTTATTAAAAGAGTGGAAAATTCAGTGCAATCATTTGATGACAATCATGCAAGGTCAGTTCGTATTATACTATAACCATTCTGCACTTAGTGGCGCCTCTCACGATCGAATAGTGTAGATATAGATGTTGACAACTGCTTGCTTTGATATAGAGGAAAGCAAGCTAACACCATTAATAAATTCCCTCTCTCTGTCTCTCTGTCTCAGCCTCTGTGTCTGTCTCTGTGTCTGTCTCTGTCTCTGTCTCTGTCTCTGTCTCTGTCTGTCTGTCTGTCTGTCTGTCTGTCTGTCTCTGCATCTCTCTCTCTCTCTCTCTCTCTCTCTCTCTCTCTCTCTCTCTCTCTCTCTGCCTCTCTCTCTCTCTCTCTCTCCCTCTTTCCCTTCCTCCCTCCCTCATTCCCTCCTTCCCTCCCCTCCCCTCTATCCATCTCTCTCTCCCTCCCTCCCCTCACTCTCCCTCCTTCTCCTACCTACCCTCCTTCCTTCCATCTCTCTCACCCCTCTTCCCTCCTTCCCTCTCCCCCCCTCCTTCCCTCTCTCTTCCTCCCTCCCCCTCCTTCTCCCTCCCTCTCCTTCCATTCCTCCCTCCCTCCCTCTATCTCCTTCCCTCCCTCTCTCTGTCTCTCCTCTCTCTCTCTCTCTCTCTCTCTCTCTCTCTCTCTCTCTCTCTCTCTCTCTCTCTCTCTCTCTCTCTCTCTCTCTCTCTCTCTCTCTCTCTCTCTCTGTGTCACACATACACACACACACACACACAAGTAAAGTAGATCATCCTTAGATCGTGTAAGAAGTAAGTTCAGGATAGGATTAAGCAGTTACAATTCCCCAACATCTAAAAAGAAAAACGAACTTCATCAAAACAAAGAAAATAAACCCCTCACTAGCACTCTAACACATACAGCAACAGCAACAAATCAGAAACCAGAAAACACCAGAAAAAAAACTCATTTATTGTGTCTACAACAACAAAGAAAATCCCAACAAATTCATGAACGGCCGACTCAATTAAAAACCACCAACCTAAAACAAAACATTAAAATCAAACAAACACACAAACAATTTTCCTTTCACGCTGATTTTCTGGTTTTCACAACTGTTCAGCTGTTTCAAGTTCTTCCAAACCTTTTTCTGTTTTCCCAACATTTCATAGATTTCATAATAATATACAATGTCGTATTAGACTTTCTGACCGAGGGAAATGCCCAACCTTGGGAGACCTCCAAGGTCACGAAATAGTCCAATGTAGGTCACAATTTGTATCATTACATCCCTCATCATCATGAAGTCTAAAAAAGTGGAAGTGTTATTTCTTTAATTAGATCTAGAATCTAGATTTAGGATCTGGTTTCTAGGTATCAAAATCTAGATCTAATCTAGCTTCCAGCTATATTAACATATTTTACTCAATGTCAACATAAACGAGCCAGTGATATGAGTCACGGGTTCAGAAGGTCGGTGATTTAAATATCACAAGCCCGGTTTTTCCCCTCTTTGACACTACTAGTGGGGTGTGATAAAGCCATTTGACCTTTTCAACTCGGCTTACCACAAAACCTCCAATCCTTGTTTCCTCATGTCACATATAATTAGTTTTTGTTAAGTTTTCGTCAAGCCTCCACTGTCATCTATTTCATTGCACAGTCTTCGGTGGTGAATTTACAAAACATGGAATAGATTTTCCCTTTATACGTTTTGTTTTTCTTTGTAAATCCAATCAGGTTGAGCCATGGAAGCACAACACAAGCAACCTCTTTCTTACATTGACTACATGAACGATGTCTTCGAAACAACCCTTCCAAATTCTTGCGTATCAGATGTTCCTAGCGACAGTTGCACAGGCAGCAATGCAAACAGGACGTTCAAAGAGAAATGGATTCAGGCTAAGAATAGCCTGGATGATATCGTGATCATCAGAGTGAATGGCGTCGATTTTGGAATCAATTGGAAAATCTTATCTCATTTGGAGCCTACCTTGGAATCAGGGGACCTTGCTATAAGGGAGCAGATGGAGAATGGCATCAAGGTCTACCTGGTCAATCGCAATGTCTCGAGTTTTCTGGCCGTTCTGGACTACCATCGTCACGGTACCCTTCACATGCCAAGTGACGTCTGTCCAAACGTCTTCAGGCGCGAGCTGGATTTTTGGAAGTTGGACTTTCGGCGGATGAATCAGTGTTGTCTTAGAAAGTATGCAAATTTTAAAGACAGTAAGTAGATCTATATCTATATTACGATGCATATTTTAAATCACCCGATGTTATTGTGATATTATGTTGCATTTAGATAAACCGTACATTATCCAACAAGTAATTGTTTCCCTAACTTTATTTCCCCTTCCCACCCACGAATCCCTCTAAATGGCAGAGGTGTCCACACACCCTTTTAATATAACAATATAATACACATAACAGTGCTTCGTAAAAGACCAAGTCACATACTGTATTATTGTAATGGACCCCCCCTCTCTCCCCCCCCCCCCGCAAGATGAGCTATTATATATTTAGCAAATTTAAAATCAGATCTGGGAATGCATCATGCATCGACCACACACTTAACCCGCATTTCCCATGGTCGATCCAGGTGTAAATGGGTACAAGCACGGGCTTGGGAGAAAAACGTGTCAGACTAGCGTCCTATGCAGGAGGTGATTATTACCACTTGTCTAGCTTCACGCTATAGAGAACGGGAAAAGCTACAGCTCTATAGGCCGTATTGGCCTTAAAGGAACTTACCTACAGCCCTACTGCAATACGACTTTCAGAAACGTCTCATGCGCCCACCCCCACCCCCACCCCTTCCCCACCATCCAGCGTGGACTCTTGCATCCCTGGGAGTTCACACACCCCCACTTAGGGAACCAAAGAATAAGCAGGGGAAATATTTGGATCATTTATAGTCAGTCTCAAGCAAAGTTGAATCTCAGAATGTACATGTTCAAATTGAAGCCTTTAGAATATAACCAAATTTCACCTTTGTCCAATGTTTTCTTTTAACGCATTACGTATCAATATGCAAAGAGGCTATCGGGGATAAATGCATCAAAGTGTTAGTGATACTTCATATTTTCCTTATTGGAACGCAAGATTTAATATAGAGAAGTCAAATTGGCACTGCAGTGTAATTACTTACGACCAGATATTCACTTAATGCCATGTCATCTCTTTGAGGGGAACGAGCTGGCTGAGTGATTAAAGGTATTGCACTATGACACAGAGTTACTGGGTTGAAGCCCCCGCTTCAGGCATTTGGTTTTTTCCCCTTGGGCAAGATACTTGGGTGACTCCTGTTGCATCGAACGTAAGCCCGATGATTGTCTGTATTCTTTTCCCTAAAACAATTGGCATGCTCGGTGTAGCACCTTTCAGTGTCCGCGCGGACGGAACTAACTATCTTAATTTTTGTCAGTGGAATTAAAATATCGCGATGTACAACAAAATTGATTCCCTGAAATAAAACTACAGAAAATGATAATGTTATATTAATCGTCTAATTAGTGATTTTTTAAATACTGATTATAGATGAAGAGACATTGTGTCGATTTGACGAGGCCAACTGTCCAAAAGCTAAGATCCCTTTGGCTGGCGGTTCTCACTCAAGATGGGAAACAACCCGGGCCTATGGTTGGGAGCTGCTAACCATTCCATCCTCCTCAAAGTGGGCAAAGGTAATATCAAATATATTGTTTAAATTGATTTGTTGACTCTCTGAACTCCAAAAAGTTTGTCACATGCGTTTCTCTTTATTTCAATATGACGTCAAATGGAATATCGCGTATCACTACAATAACTACCACCGGGAAAACAAGTCCACACACAATTCGTCGTAATATCCCAGCGAGGTAAACAGAGATTCAACACTATACAAAATATTACATTTCTTACCACAGCTATTCACTGGGATAAAGGGCGGATACACTTTATATGGGTACAAACATTGAACAAACCGTAGATGATATAGTTGTTCTACGTCATCAAAAGGTTCAGTAGAGTATGACACGGAGTTCCGACACCATCTTCTCCAAGTGCATCACATCTGTTCAAGCTATCTCCAGTTGTATCATACACAGTTGGTTTCCATGAAAATGTCGTTGTTCCATCTATACCAGCAGCTTTGCTTTCTTCATTAATTTTTGTATTATTATGAGGACCAGAGAAATGGTCCAGAAATGTTTACTGAGACTCCTATTAGTTTATCTCAACCTTGGTCGTTCTGCTTTGGTCTTTAGTTCATTCACAATCGTTGACTTGAACGTGTTTGGACATCATGCTTATCTGTGGTTGATCCCTTACAATGACGTCTCAAAGAATTGACCCAAGCATGCAAAGTCAACCCAACACTTTTCTTTCGGTAACACATCAGCTTAAACAGAAAAGGAAAATCACACTTTCCCAACACAAACGTTCCTGTTAAACGCTGCAAAGCTGTTCCCGTTCCAACAACTTAAATAAATTTTGGCCCAAAATGAGAGTCATTGAAAAAGATCAATGTTTAAGGGGGGGGCGGCATCTGGATTGACGAGTTTTGAACTAAAAGGTTGATTTTCTGTTCTTTGCATAATCGGGTGGAACGATCATTTGTCTAAAAATTCATGGCAGAAAAATGTCCATGTGACGTATAATTTATTTTTTACAAAATATTTTGTAGGCGAAGGTAGGTAAAAACAATTAATTTTTTTGACGTAAAATGCCCTAACACTGACTGAGAAAATGGCAGTAAAAACCCGTATATTGGCGGTTAATCGCCAAATGTGGAAACACGACTTGATCGCATTTTACCGACACCGATCTACGCGTCTCCTATCGCTGCGTGATATAAGAGGCGTTGCGCGTCTGCGTGTAGGTAAACACGCGCACAATCATAGGATATAGAGGAAAAAACACAACACTGGTCATTTTGACATCTGTTTTCCCAACAGTGCACATCTAAACCTAGATTTATAATCCTATTTACATAAATAACAACGTGGGAGACTGTCGCAAGAGTAGGGGGGGGGCTGCTACAACAAGAGAAACCCACCTAAAGCGTTTGTTTTGTGCTATTTTCTACTAAATTTTTTAGTTGCATTTTTTTCTCGAAATGTAGTTTTTCCACACTAAAATTCTATCTTCCCCGTCATTTACAAGACGATTCGTATTATATTTGGCACACATGTTCCTCTTGTCAATGTTAATAGAATTACGTCGTTTTTTTATAAATATGTTTTAAACTTTATGAGAAATTATTATTTTTGTAATAAAAACGTCGTTTTTGTACATTCACGATATATAGTATTTTCAAAAATTCATAAAAAAAAATAAATCAAAATATATAAAACTCCGCCGTCGCTCTTTAGCTATTGAATGGAAAAGACGATCTGCACAGGTTTTGAGTGATTTTATTCATAACTAAGGAGAAGATAGATTTTGAAAATTGAGTCAAAATTCAAGATATGATGTAGGATGACTGTATTTTGACAGTTACTCATGTACATACTAAAAGCAAAACATAAACTCAAAAGCAAAACAAATCACTTCAGGTGCTGCCCCCCCCCCCCCCTTTAAAGAAATTCGTATGACACCAAATATTCAATGGTGCCATGTAGATATGCGGAAAACACTACCTCAACGCACATCACCATTCCCAAGTTGTCATAACTGCAGCTGTCTGATGACCCTGTATAATCCTAATTTGGAGCACAATTCACCTATCAACAAATTGCGAGTGTTTCCTTTTATAACAAGGACTACCACCAATGTTGGGGATCAAAGTTTCATCCAGGTTGCGTGGAGAAAAATGTCCGTAAGCTGTTTTTGGTATAAAGATCTGTCTTGATTATAGACAGGATGTGGCAGTCCTTCTCCTACCGCAGGTGGATGAAAGACAAGAAGGTATAGTTTGTACACACAGTGTACGGCGAAGATCGCATGGCAGAATTTCATGAAACTTTGATAGGGCAAGGTTAAAGTGACGCAATGCAAACTCCGAAATCATTTTTTAGTAGACATGAGTTTTAAAACAAAAGATAGTCCAGACGGCACGCAAATTTCCATCATGAGTAATTTGATTGTATCAGTATTTTCTTTCTTTAAAATGTTTTGGCGTGTATATGCATGTGTGTGTGTGTGTGTGTGTGTGTGTGTCTGTGTGTCTGTGTGTATCAGTGTGTGTCTGTGTCAGCAATCAATTCTTTAACAAAAAATCCTTCTGTATGTGTTCTTCCCTTAGATATATCTAGGAGTTGCATCGTTCTTCGTCATTCTTTCGATATTTCTGCTTGCTGCATCTACTAATAAAACTTTTCTCCGTCAACTGAACGAAGAGGAATGGGAAGAGTTCATGACCGCTGAAGAATTAGACCGCTACTTCGAGCTGGTCTACAAAGAGAAAAGGAACCCCAATACCGGGACATTGGTGATTCTACTCAGCCACAACATTCAAAGGTGGAGTATAATATATTACACCAATACACAACACATATTCGAATCTACAAAGGAGAAGGGGGGTTATTTAACTCGTTTAATTTTTTGCCTTGTCAAATCACCGTAATGTGAACATTTTCAGAGTCCCAAATAATGCTTTTCTTTGCCCTTTTGTACACACAAAGACGAGGATCAATTTTGTTAGGCGTCGGACCCCTAATGCCCTTTGACCTTCGAATAGAATCCCACAGATTTAATCAATTACTGGGGAACATTGTTTCCTCTAAGCTCATACCAGGGAGAAAAGGTGTGCCCTTGGAAAAGAATAGAGGGAAAGTTACCGGGAAGCACAGAGTAATTAATTATTTTAAGTTTCTCTCCCCAGCCAGCGGGCGGGGGAAGGGGCGGTGTCTCGAGAGCGAAGAGCAACTCCGTATCTGACCAGTCGGACTTTCAAAATTCAACAGACAAAATTTTACCTGCGGCAAAGCTAATCTTCCTCTGTACAGTGCGATTAATAAGGAGCCTACCGCTTCTTGGAGTCAGACACGACAACATTCGTAAGGATCCCGTCGCTTCTTGGAGTCAGACACGACAACATTCGTAAGGATCCCGCCACTTCTTGGAGTCAGACACGACAACATTGGTAAGGATCCCGTCGACAACATTCCCCGCCACTTCTTGAGTCAGACACGACAACATTCGTAAGGATCCCGCCACTTCTTGGAGTCCAGACACGACAACATTCGTAAGGATCCGTCGCTTCTTGGAGTCAGACCCGACAACATTGGTAAGGATCCCGTCGCTTCTTGGAGTCAGACAAGACAACATTGGTAAGGATCCCGCCACTTCTTGGAGCCACACAAGACAACATTGGTAAGGATCCCGCCACTTCTTGGAGCCATACACGACAACATTGGTAAGGATCCCGCCACTTCTTGGAAGGATCCATTCAGCCGACAACATTGGTAAGGATCCCGCCACTTCTTGGAGCCACACAAGACAACATTGGTAAGGATCCGCCACTTGGAGCCATACACGACAACATTGGTAAGGATCCGCCACTTCTTGGAGCCACACAAGACAACATTGGTAAGGATCCCGCCACTTCTTGGAGCCATACACGACAACATTGGTAAGGATCCGCCACTTCTTGGAGCCACACAAGACAACATTGGTAAGGATCCCGCCACTTCTTGGAGCCACACAAGACAACATTGTCGGGATCCGTCGCTTCTTGGAGTCAGACACGACAACATTGGTAAGGATCCCGTCGCTTCTTGGAGTCAGACACGACAACATTGGTAAGGATCCGCCACTTCTTGGAGCCATACAAGACAACATTGGTAAGGATCCGCCACTTCTTGGAGCCACACAAGACAACATTGGATCCCGCCACTTCTTGGAGCCAGACACGACAACATTGGTAAGGATCCCCACTTCTTGGAGCCACACAAGACAACATTGGTAAGGATCCCGCCGCTTCTTGGAGCCACACAAGACAACATTGGTAAAAGATCCCGCCACTTCTTGGAGCCACACAAGACAACATTGGTAAAGAGCCCGCCACTTCTTGGAGCCACATAAGACAACATTGGTAAAGAGCCGCCACTTGGAGCCACACAAGACAACATTGGTAAAGAGCCCGCCACTTCTTGGAGCCACACAAGACAACATTGGTAAAGAGCCCGCCACTTCTTGGAGCCACACAAGACAACATTGGTAAAGAGCCCGCCACTTCTTGGAGCCACACAAGACAAGACGACATTGGTAAGGAGCCCGCCACTTCTTAGAGCCACAAACGACAACATTTGAAAGGAGTCCGCCGCTTTGGAGCCACATTAGACGCCCAAGTGTTCCTCTCTGGGCGGTGCGCTCCAGGATAACATTAGCCTCAGTTTCACATTGACAGATAACGACAATAATATTAATACATTTGTTGAGCGCTTTCACACACATAAATGTTGGATGGCGTTTTACAGTCACATGTTAAACCCAAATCCAGATTACTAAAAGTGTACAAACAAAGATAATTGTACTAGTTACAATATTAAAAAAATCAAAAATAAATAAATAAACAGCTTTTTAACTAAGAGGAACAAAATGTTTCCATGAAAATTTTGTCTTAAGATTCTTTAAACAAATTTGACATGATGGACTGCTTCTTGTTTTGAAAGAAAAGCAGACAATTTTAAGTTGACGTGGTGATTTAGATCTAAAAATGTAAGGCGTATCATTAAATTAATAATAGAAATAAGAAAAAATAGATTTACGGCAGGGCTAGGGGTCGAGAGTAGGAAAACAAGGACGGTGGGAGGGCTGCGGTTAGCAATATGGATTATGATAGATCTAGACGTGTTCAATATCACATGTGCCAATAAGCCTAATAACAATGTACGTTAATCTCCTAATAGTCGCATTGCAAGAGGGACACGTTATACATCGCTAGTGAACACTTTCTACTAGTCGAAGAAGGTGTTTTAATCTGATTTAATCAAATCTATAATCTTTTTCGTCCAACAGAAAGACAAACGGTCAAGCACCAGATGAGCGACATTACAACAATCTGGACAAGAACCTGCCATCTGAACAAAAACATGTCCCATCCAAAGACTTTGGGGTAGCAAGAGATTCTACAGGTGTAGAATATAATCCTTTACGTCACTTACATGGTAACGAAGTCGAAAGTGATCCAATATATGACTTTGATGACGAAGCTGATGAGAGGCAGTCTATCGTTCGCGTAAATATACAAGACATACTAAGTCACATTTTGGCAACTGTCAAAATGAATGTCGAAGGCGTAAAACGATGACGAGAGACAAGGATCAAGGCTGAAAGTGTCAACAAGGAACAAAGAATTGCTCAAAATGCAGACAAAAATATAAACGACAAAGGGGATGCTGAACAGGAGGACTATGACAGTCGGAAATATCGCTCTTATCGTCGCTATCTGGAGAGTAATTTCCCAGCTGGAGAACCTGTGGAGTTTGCTCACAGGCATAAAGATCGGCAGAAGCCAACAACAATCAGTCTGAGCCTTGGGGTAATGTTACGACAGGAAATGAAACATGCGGCTGCGTTTATATGAGTCGATCGGCGCTTATGGAATATGCTACATGAAACAACTGTTGGAGCCTCTTTAGCTCATGCAGAAAGCCAACTTTACGCTTCCAACAGCCTATAACGTTTACGACTGGGCCAGGTATCTTGAGATGATGTGCATCGTGTTTTTTGCTTTAGAGTTTTTAGTTCGTTTTCTTTTTCGCCCCTACAAACTTCAATACCTGTTGTCATTTTTCACTCTAATAGATTTTCTCGCACTAGTAATAATGCTGACAACACTTCTTATCGATACGTTGAATCGAAAGAAAAATATACAACTTCTGCCGTAGATGCCATTAATTGTTTTCAGGTGTTACGGGTCTTTCCGGTTCTTTCGCTTGATGAAAGATGTGATTGGTTTTCGTGTTCTGGTTTTTTCTCCGTTCGATCTTCTTGGCGGGAATTGATTCTGCTATTGCTTTACATTGTCATTGCTGTTACCATATTTTCCACTCTGATCTATTACATGGAAAAGGACAACATGGAATCGATTCCAAATGCATCTTGGTGGGCCATCGTCACCATGACAACAGTTGGCTATGGTGACATAGTGCTAAAGACTTTGCCTGGAAAGCTAATTGGCGTTGTCTGTGCTCTGAGTGGCGTCCTCCTGATAGCCGTCACTGTTCCTGTTTTTGTCAACAATTTTCTGCTCTTTTACGAGCATTCCAAAGTCACTCCATATGACAAAGAAAATGAAAACAATAAAGCGCCGCGAAACAGTCTGTTCTCCGATTCCAATTCTGTAAATTCTGATCACTACAAACTACTGGAGGCAGTGTGGACAAGGAAAGTTGCGGTAGAATCTCTATGGCAAGAAGGAAGCGGTAGTGACTTGTTCATTTCGAAACATAGAGCGAAATCAAAATATCTATGTCAAAGTGGTGCAATTTTGAGTAACGATAAAGAGTGGGATAATTACCGATACAACAACCAAAACAACCAATCCCTCTAAGAGAATAAGGAACAATAGCAAACAATAAAGAAAACCCCCAAATACTATAACAATAACCTTCTTCAAAAGAGTAGCTCTATTACTGTAGAAGCCTTGAATATGACATAAGAAGAAAAACTTTAAAAACTGGTAATTCTTGAAGGTAAATAATAATATATAAAAAGATAGATGTCAGGAAGTTCTAGGAAATACACGCTATGAACGTTACATTATGGACTAAAAACTATATCACCGTGTCGGACACAAACACACTATGTGACACACACATTGGTGTACTCTCCTAATATTGTGACGTCTTGCCAGTAGAATATGAGGGAAGTCAGGGAGGATAGATGGAAACAAAGACACGAAAGGGGGGGGGGGGTGGGGCTGGGGTGGTAGAAGGAGATTATAAACGCTCCTATTTGTTTGTGATTATCCTCCCACTATCTACATGTAGCACAAAAAAAGTGTCTACATTTATCTACGACCAACGTTGATTTGGATCTTATCAGGGTTTATCAATTCCATTAGAACTAAACTTGGTACATTAATGTTGATGCTAAATGTAAAGGGAAATGCTTCCCCTGTTTCCCCCTTTGCGACAATCACTTCAATCTAGTCACACTAACGTCCACCTCGTTAGACCTCACCCATTTCCTTTACAATCCAGTTGTCCAAATCTAAAACATGGACAGCATAACACATGTCTATATAAGACAAGTTCCTTAAATGGGTCACATACAATGCTACTGGTGGGACGAAAGGACCGTTGTCGACTAACGTGCACTAAGAAGGAAGTTACTCTTGTTCATACTTTATCGACAATCACCTCTTCCCACACCCCTTACGCATGTCTACCCTGTCTCTCATACCCATCCTCGCTTTGTTGTTATCTCCCCCTATTTTATTTGTATTTCTGTTAATGATGCAATATTATTATCACTATTAGCATAAACTTTCTCGGCTTAGATTTCACGATGATAAACATTATTCCCTCAACTACATTTAAAGCAACCATCTTTATAATAACTTTGACTAGTTGGGAACGCGTGTGATAATGATGAGAATACTACAGGGTTCAAGTAGTTTGCAATGTCTGTGTTGGGACGACATAAGCCACACGCGTACAGCGTTTTAGAATACTATCAGTCACGAACAAACGCATGCACCCTCCTGTAGGTCCATTCCAGGATCTGTAACTTCATCAGCTATCATTCTCGATGTGCTGTTTTCACGTTCCTTCTTGCTCTGTGTCGGTCCTACAGCAACGCCCCTTTTGCAATGTTGCAGTCTGGGTTGTTGTTTTTTTTGGCGGTTGTTCCCGACCGGAACGATCTCTATCTTCTCTGCCCGATTTTGTGGTTGTGTTTCCCTGTTTTCTTCTCATCCAAACATCCTCGTTTCTGACTGTTTCCGGCAATCTTTGATTCTCAAAATCGTTTCCTTAGACATCCATTACATAAATATGTATAGCTTCTTGTTGAAAGTATCATTCACAATTGGTCTATGTTTTGCTTCTATATTGGCTGACAGACTTCACATAAAAAATAAATAATGTTGGCTTTGTTTTGATTAAGATTATTAATTGTTGTTCCAAAAATATACAGTCATAGCATCCGAGAGGAAAAAGCCTTAAGTCGAGAATGTTTACAGGATGAAGATAAAAAGATATAAGAAAAATGTTATATCACTGCAGGCTGTTTCTATTTCGTAATTTCTGAATTTGTCATCTCTTGTGACATGATTCAACTGGGTTATCTTTTGGTTTCGTCCACAATACATGTTATCTGATATTTAAACGTATCATGGGGGGAAAAACATCACGTCACACTGTCTGGTCGTTGAGCACAAACAGGCGTCGCGCTTTCAAAAACAATGATTTAGTATAGCACGTTATGCATGCTTTTAAACAACTTTGTTATTTAGTATAGCACGTTATGCATGCTTTTAAACAACTTTGTTATTTAGTATAGCATGTTATGCATGCTTTTAAACAACTTGTAATTTCGTATAGCATGTTATGCATGCTTTTAAACAACTTGTGTTATTTAGTATAGCATTTCGTATAGCATGTTATGCATGCTTTTAAACAACTTGTAATTTCGTATAGCACGTTATGCATGCTTTTAAACAACTTGTAATTTCGTATAGCATGTTATGCATGCTTTTAAACAACTTGTAATTTCGTATAGCACGTTATGCATGCTTTTAAACAACTTTGCTATTTAGTATAGCATGTTATGCAGAATTTTAAACGACTTTTGTAACTTAGTATAGCACGTTATGCAGGCTTTTAATTTGTAATGCAGCGATTAATCAGACCAGAATAATTAATGTCGAAACACGAACGGCAGTCGTTTTTTTTAATGGAACAGAAAAACGAGCGACCGTTTTTGGTCGCTTGGAGGTCTGCATTGAATAGTGCAAGGATCGTTAGCCGCTTGTCGGTTGACTTGTAATGAACACTAAAACACCTTTTATTTGTTTACATTATCCATTAGAAACCATATCTAACATAATGAAAGCTTAGAGCTCTTTAAGGGGAGGGGGCGGCACCTGGACTGGCGAGTTTTGGACCAAACGGTTGGTTTTCTGTTCTTTGCATATTCGGGTAGAACGATCATATATCTACAAGTTCATGGCAGAAAAAATGTGCATATGACGTATAATTTATTTTTTACAAAATATTTTGTAGGCGAGGCTAGGTAAAAACAATAAAAACAATTGACGTAAATTACCCTAACACTGACTGAGAAAATGGCAGTAAAAACCCGTATATTGGCGGTTAATCGCCAAATGTGGCGACACACCATTTGGCCTCGTTTTACCGACACCGATCTACGCGTCTCCTATCGCTGTGTGATATAAGAGGCGTTGCGCGTCAGTGTGTATGTAGACACGCGCACAAGCATGGGATATAGAGGGGAAACACAAAAACACTGCTCATTTTGACGTCTGTTTTCATTTTTCAAACTTAGATTTATAATCCTATTTACATAAGTAACAATGCCAGAGATTGTCGAAAGAGAAAGGGTCTGCTACAACAAGGTAAACCCGTCTGAAGCGTTTGTTTTGTGTTATTTGTTGTTGATTTTTGTAGTTCCATTTTTCTCGAAATATAGTTTTTCCACACTAAAATTCTATCTCTTCCGCCATTTTGGTACATTCACGATATACAAAATTTTCAAAAATTCATAAAACAAAAATGTCCAAAATATCGAAAGAAAACCGACGTCACTCTTTATATATTGAATGGAAAAGACGATCTGCACAGGTTTTGAGTGATTTTATTCATAATTAAGGGAGGAGATAGATTTAGAAAATTGAATCAAAATCCAATATGGCGGCCATTTCTATGGCAATCAAGGACGCTACAAACTTTTCAATGACAAAGGATGACTGTATTTTCACAGTTACTCATGTACATACTAAAAGCAAAAACCTAAACTCAAAAGCAAAAAATTCCATTCAGGTGCTCCCCCTCCCCCCCCTCATTTTCCCCCCTTAAGGCTATCGTATGTATACATGAGAAAGTAATCTAGCAAAACCCTAAATCAAGACTTTTGAATGTACGTATAAACCGTGATAAATGGTTTTCTCAAAAGAAATGGAAGTTAGGTTTATCACAGCTGTAACTGATCAATCAAATACCGGGATCCGTTAATTTTCTTCTAATGTTTCTTCTAAAACACATCTTCCCCAAATGTCTGAGGTATAAACCCTAGTACCGGTGAGGCGCCGGTATCTTAGTCATCTTCCCCAAATGTCTGAATAAACCCTAGTACCGGGAGGCGTTAGGTATCTTAGTCATCTTCCCCAAATGTCTGAGGTATAAACCTAGTACCGGTGAGGCGTCGGTATCTTAGTCATCTTCCCCAAATGTCTGAGGTATAAACCCTAGTACCGTCGGTAATTTCTTCCCCAAATTCTGAGGTATAAACCCTTGTACCGGTGAGGCGTCAGTATCTTAGTCTCTTCCCCAAAGGTCTGAGGTATAAACCCTAGTACCGGTCGTCCCAGTCATCTTCCCCAAAGTCTGAGGTATAAACCCTAGTACCGGTGAGGCGCCAGTATCTTAGTCATCTTCCCCAAATGTCTGAGGTATAAACCCTAGTACCGGGAGGCGCCAGTATCTTAGTCATCTTCCCCAAATGTCTGAGGTATAAACCCTAGTACCGGTGAGAGTATCTTAGTCATCTTCCCCAAATGTCTGAGGTATAAACCTAGTACCGGTTATCTTCCCCAAAGGTCAAACCTGTCTGAGGTATAAACCCTAGTACCGGTGAGGCGTCGGTATCTTAGTCATCTTCCCCAAATCTTAGTCTGTCTGAGTACCGGTGAGGCGTAAATCTTCCCCAAAGGTTGTACCCTAGTACCGGGAGGCGTCGGTATCTTAGTTATCTTCCCCAAATGTCTGAGGTATAAACCTAAACCCTAGTACCGGTGAGGCGTCAGTATCTTAGTCATCTTCCCCAAATGTCTGAGGTATAAACCCTAGTACCGGTGAGGCGTCGGTATCTTAGTCCTTCCCCAAATGTCTGAGGTATAAACCCTAGTACCGGGGAGGCGTCGGTATCTTAGTCATCTTCCCCAAAAGGTCTGAGGTATAAACCCTAGTACCGGGGAGGCGTCGGTACATCTTAGTCATCTTCCCCAAAGGTCTGAGGTATAAACCCTAGTACCGGTGAGGAGGCGTCAGTATCTTACCGGGGAGCGTCATTTCCTTCCAAAGGTCTGTATAAACCCCTAGTACCGGTGAGTATAAACCTAGTACCATGAATCTTAGTCGTGTGAGGTATAAACCTAGTACCGATGAGGCGTATAAACCCTAGTACCGATGAGGCGCCGGTATCTTAGTTATCTTAGTCATCTTCCCCAAAGGTCTGAGGTATAAACCCTAGTACCGTTGAGCTGCATTCTCAATTGGAATATGGAAGAGGACAGAAAAGTTTAAAAGAAAGACCCACATTCTATGCCTTACCATAAACGAAAATACGTCAACTCTGACCAACTTGTTATTATGACTGATGAGATGTGGAACAACGTTGCGTTGGTCCCAACGGTTTGACGATGTATGAATAAGTCATAGGGAGAAAACTCGTATCATGGTCTGTAAATTGATCTTTTTCAACTTCTTAATCAATGGTGTTTTTGTACGTGAACGTCAAACGATCGAATCGATTGGGCGGAGGTGGGGTGGGGGTGGGGGAGATGAGTGTGGGGTGGTGAGTTTTCATGTTACATTCACCAATCAGTCGTATTCTGTCATTTATGAACCAGGCGTATTGTTTTCGGTGTTCGAAATCCACAATTTAGTGTTGATCATGTGACCATGTGCTTCGAATCTCTTTACGAGAGAACCCGTGAGGCCTGTCAGATAGGAACCAATGGCGGAGTGTGAGGCTTGTTGGAAACTACCGAGCCACACTTACAACATGTCAATACTGAGACACGACGTAGGCTGAGAAGAATTGAATTGGAACAAAGGTTCGACAGTTGAATAAAGAGATTGACTCATACGACAAACATCAAGAAATGGAAATGCTAAATGAGCACACAATTAAGAAGAAGAAGATGACGATAAGCATTATGTGATATTTCTGAAAGAAACGCCTCGTTGTTATATGAAATTATACATCAAGTTTTCTTTCACGAATATGAATTGAGGTGACTTCACCAATTTTATTTGTATATTACATTTAATTTTCGTTTAATTTCACATTCTTGCTTATTATAATGTAATGTATAATTCATTTTGAAAAAAAATTGCCCTCTGAAATTTCAAGTGTTTTGATAATTTAATTATTTAATCAAATTTTTTTTTCAAAATGAATTATACATTACATTATAATAAGTTTTCAAGAATATGAAATTGAACGATTTGTTATTACAAATTTAATTTTCGTTTAATTTCTATTATAATGTGAAAGTAAATTCAATCAATAACAACGAGTTTTGATGATTTAATTATTGCTAGAAATACTTTCAAGTAATGTGATATGACCTGTGTTTTGGCATGAATACTAATTGTCTTATCAATTTTTGTAAATATTGATTATCAATTTATAACATTACAATAGCAAGGTGATGAAATACAGAGCGAAGTTAAATTTCTGACACTATTGTAGTAGAATGACCTCAGTCAATAAACACGCTTGCAGTATACTGTGTATTCTGACATAATGCTGGTCCTAAAGAATCTCAGTGTTGATTATTTGTTTTGTCTTCATGTATATCATCAACCCTGTGCTAGAGTCTTCAAAGCATTTAAATATGTAGATCTCTTTCTGTTTTTAGTTGTGCTGGTTTGTGTGTATGTGTTTCTACGTTGTGGATACTTCTATTATTTTGAATTCTGACGATTTAATTTTGGTAGAATGCCTGATGGAATCTTTCGTCTTTGAGTGAAGGAGCAAGGCGTGTATAAGTGATGGGCCTGAGTGAAACGTTAACTTCTTTGAATCGTAGCGTGAATAAATAAAAAAACCTCCAACTACATGGCTTTCTTAGGGTAAACTACCCCTCCCTCCTACCCTAGTCGCCCCCTCACACACGCCCACCCCCTCTCTTTTTGTTGGGTTTTTTTTATTAACTAGATGAAACAAAGGCTCATTTACCCAGTGTAATAATATGCTGTGAAAGCATAGTAGCACTTCTGAAGGGATGTACAGGCAAAATTCTCAAGTGGTAACCAAATGTACAAGATTCAGGTGATGTAGATGATGAAAGAGGATATACGACAGCTCAGCTTTTGTATGCTTACGCTAATATCAATATATCAGCCATGTTTAGGTATTCGGTCTACTGATGTGATTATGAACTATTTTATTTCTCTTTCTCCTCCTGCTTCTACCACATTCTCATTGACACACAGCGTGTGACTATCCTTATCATTATTATACTATCTATTCAATTCAATTCAATTCAAGTATCTTTCTAATCCATTTTTAAAAAAGGAACACACCGTTAGAAGCATAAAAATGCAACAATGTCTTTAAATTGAAAACAACTTAAATTCAATAAAATATCGTTCAATTCAAACTCCAACTTTCTCACATTCTTCTGGAATCAAATGCAGTTTGCGTAAATAGTGTGCCTATAATAATTATTCTACTATCCAATTCAGATCCAAACATTCTCACATTCCTTTAGAATTAAAGACAAATCGCGTAAATAGTGTGGCTATAATTATTTTATCCACCACCCACTTCAAATCTCAAACTTTCTCACATTCCTCTAGAGTCTTTACAGTGTAATAAATGAAGGCATGCCTATTTGTCTTTGGAATATAATTAGTGAAGGAATGATTGTCTGTCTTTATACATGTAATAAGTAATATTACATTATAACGACAACGCATCACATACGTAACGACGTTACGACAAAACACGTCCGATGTCATCAACTGTGTGTGTAGCCAACAGACAACGAAGTACAACGTAGTGTCCTGAAAAGTGTAGGTGTACACACGAAGACAAGGTGTGTCGCGTACGTTGAAAGACACCTGTGTGACATAATCTGCAATGCTTGATATCACGCGCTGGCCGTAGCTGGATGTGCGCTCCTGGAGATCGGCTTTCACGTGGACGCGCTTTCAAACGTTTTCCCTCGTCTAGCATGCGTCAGTACGCCATTGGATTCAATATATTTCTAGGCCCATAGAACGTGTGTGTGCCCATCATATGAGTTGATCTTATGATGAATCAAGAGACGTATGTGTCGAAATAACGCTTGTTTAATATGGCCCATGGGATGTGTGTGTGTGTGTGTGTGTGTGTATGTGTGTGTATTTATGTGTACGTGTGTGTAAGCCATGCCAGCCTTCAGGTCTTTAATATATAAGGGAAAGCAAACTTTCCCCCATTGTACGAAAACAAATGACAATATCTACATGGCAAACATATAACTCCTACTAACCTTCGCTGTGCAGTAGATTGTTTTGTGACACGTAATCTCTGGCCTTGCTGTATATAACCCCCTCTGTGGCGTACCCTGCTGTATACAAGGCCAACATCGTAATGTCCATGTAATTCCACATCTGTGAGAAATAACCCCTGACTCCTTCTTCCCATAGCTGCTTGCACTCAGCCCAGAACATGCCTGAAAACAGTGAAAGAAATAACATTGTGTTTCTGTCGAGTTATAAAACAGACTTATTTTAAAAGAATCAATTCTGTTTTTACAGCAAAAATCAATAAGCTGTTGATGAAACTTTTGCCAATCTTAGCCGCAAACAATAGCTTTTCTTAGGCTTTTCAGGTGTCGCCCAGTTTTCCACGCAAGCGTCTCGATAGCCACTGTGTTAGCAAAATTTTAGCGCCGACGGCCACACTGGTTTACAAGTAATCAACTCAGAGTCAGCTTTCACAAAGTTTTGCATTTATTACATATGTTATATTATGGCGTATTTAAAAAGGCATTATTAATTACAATAAAATCATAAAACATTTTTATTCCTGCACAAACAATAACGCCTGAATACATCTAATCCCTTTACTTTACAAACGCAGCAATGCAATAAGTGAAAATTATGTAAGTGATGACAATTTTGAACAATCTTCATGAAATTAGACACAGAATGACTGATTGAAATTCTAAAAGAATGCATGTCAATTTGAACTTGTCTATAAATACTATAGTATTTATGGACATGTGGATTTTTAAACAAGATGATGTTGGCTCACATGATAACATTGCTGCAACAAAGGTTCAATGTAGATTATATCAGCTGGCTGAAAATGAGTTTGAACGGATGACATGTGACCCATGGGCTGTAATTTTCCCACCCTTGGGCTAAGTGAAGATGAAGGTGAAATTGAATATTGTATTCGAACATGGCGCTTTGCTTGGCAAGATGGCGGCTTTGTGAAGGAGACTGTGTGGAAGGGATATGTCATGTCTGCTTAACACGGATTATAGCGTCTAAAATATTGGCATTAATTTGATTTATGTTTACAAGTCTCAGTGTGCGTATGTGTGTAGGGTGTGTGTGTGTGTGGTGTTTGTGTGTATGTGTGTGTGTATGTGTGCTTGCTTCCTTTTGTGAGTTTGTGTTACCTAACGTGGGCAATTTCTTTCTCTTTCAAAAATTAATATTTCTCTTTATGGAAAATTCCACAGACTTCACCATTTCCATCTACCGTCGCTATGCTTATATAGTAAATACCTGTAAATTGTTGATATTGATTACAGCCATCTATTTAAGTTCATGCCAAAAAGGAGCATGTCGATAAGAAGAGAGTCGATAAGAAGAGAGTCGAGTCGATAAGAAAAGAGCCGATAAGAAGAGAGTCGATAAGAAGAGAGTCGATAAGAAGAAAGTCGATAAGAAGAAAGTCGATAAGAAGAGAGTCGATAAGAACAAAGTCGATAAGAAGAAAGTCGATAAGAAGAGAGTCGATAAGAAGAGAGTCGATAAGAAGAGAGTCGATAAGAAGAGAAGTCGATAAGAAGAAAGTCGATAAGAAGAAAGTCGATAAGAAGAGAGTCGATAAGAAAAGTCGATAAGAAGAGAGTCGATAAGAAGAGAGTCGATAAGAAGAGAGTCGATAAGAAGAAAGTCGATAAGAAGAAAGTCGATAAGAAGAAAGTCGATAAGAAGAGAGTCCATAAGAAAGTCGATCCATCAAGCAGAAGCAAGTCGATCAGAAGCAAGTCAAAGCAAGAAAGCAAGTCAAGCAGAAGCAAGTCAAGCAGAAGCAAGTCAAGCAGAAACAAGCAAGTCGATCAGAAGCAAGTCAATCAGAAACAAGTCAAGCAGAAGCAAGTCGATCAGAAGCAAGTCGATCAGAAGCAAGTCAAGCAGAAACAAGTCAAGCAGAAACAAGTCAAGCAGAAGCAAGTCGATCAGAAGCAAGTCAATCAGAAACAAGTCAAGCAGAAAAGTCAAGTCAAGCAGAAGCAAGTCGATCAGAAACAAGTCGATCATCAGAAACAAGTCGATACGGAACAAGTCGATCAGAAAAGTCGAAGTCGATCAGAACAAGTCGATCAGTCGATCAAAGGAAGTCGATACGGAACAAGTCGATCAGAAACAAGTCGATACGGAACAAGTCGATCAGAAACAAGTCGATACGGAACAAGTCGATCAGAAGTAAGTCAATACGGAACAAGTCCGATCAGAAGCAAGTCGATCAGAAGGAAGTCGATCAGAAACAAGTCAATACGGAACAAGTCGATCAGAAGCAAGTCAATACGGAACAAGTCGATCAGAAGCAAGTCAATACGGAACAAGTCGATCAGAAGCAAGTCAATACGGAACAAGTCGATCAGAAGCAAGTCGATCAGAAGCAAGTCAATACGGAACAAGTCGATCAGAAGCAAGTCAATACGGAACAAGTCTATCAGAAGCAAGTCAATACGGAACAAGTCGATCAGAAGTAAGTCAAAACGGAACAATTCCATCAGAAGCAAGTCAACACGGAACAAGTCGATCAGAAGCAAGTCGATCAGAAGCAAGTCAATCGGAACAAGTCGATCAGAAGTAAGTCAATACGGAACAAGTCGATCAGAAGTAAGTCAATACGGAACAAGTCGATCAGAAGCAAGTCAATACGGAACAAGTCGATCAGAAGCAAGTCAATACGGAACAAGTCGATCAGAAGCAAGTCAATACGGAACAAGTCGATCAGAAGCAAGTCAATACGGAACAAGTCGATCAGAAGCAAGTCAATACGGAACAAGTCGATCAGAAGCAAGTCAATACGGAACAAGTCGATCAGAAGCAGTCAATACGGAACAAGTCGATCAGAAGTAAGTCAATACGGAACAAGTCGATCAGAAGTAAGTCAATACGGAACAAGTCGATCAGAAGCAAGTCAATACGGAACAAGTCGATCAGAAGCAAGTCAATCAATACGGAACAAGTCGATCAGAAGTAAGTCAATACAAACAAGTCGATCAGAAGCAAGTCAATACGGAACAAGTCGATCAGAAGTAAGTCAATACGGAACAAGTCGATCAGAAGTAAGTCAATACGGAACAAGTCGATCAGAAGTAAGTCGATCAGAAACAAGTCAATATGGAACAAGTCGATCAGAAGTAAGTCAATACGGAACAAGTCGATCAAGAAGTCAATACGGAACAAGTCGATCAGAAGTAAGTCAATACGGAACAAGTCGATCAGAAGCAAGTCAATACGATCAAGTCAATACGGAACAAGTCGATCAGAAGTAAGTCAATACGGAACAAGTCGATCAGAAGTAAGTCAATACGGAACAAGTCGATCAGAAGTAAGTCAATACGGAACAAGTCGATCAGAAGCAAGTCAATACGGAACAAGTCGATCAGAAGCAAGTCAATACGGAACAAGTCGATCAGAAGTAAGTCAATACGGAACAAGTCGATCAGAAGCAAGTCAATACGGAACAAGTCGATCAGAAGCAAGTCAATACGGAACAAGTCGATCAGAAGCAAGTCAATACGGAACAAGTCGATCAGAACAAGTCGATCAGAAGCAAGTCAATACGGAACAAGTCGATCAGAAGCAAGTCAATACGGAACAAGTCGATCAGAAGCAAGTCAAGGAACAAGTCGATCAGAAGCAAGTCAATAAGAACAAGTCGATCAGAAGTAAGTCAATACGGAACAAGTCGATCAGAAGCAAGTCAATCGGAACAAGTCGATCAGAAACAAGTCGATCAGAAACAAGTCAATACGGAACAAGTCGATCAGAAGTAAGTCAATACGGAACAAGTCGATCAGAAACAAGTCATCAGAAGTAAGTCAATACGGAACAAGTCGATCAAGAAGTCGATCAGTCAATACGATCGATCAGAAACAAGTCAATACGGAACAAGTCGATCAGAAGTAAGTCAATACGGAACAAGTCGATCAGAAGTCAAGTCAATACGGAACAAGTCGATCAGAAGCAAGTCAATACGGAACAAGTCGATCAGAAGCAAGTCAATACGGAACAAGTCGATCAGAAGCAAGTCAATACGGAACAAGTCGATCAGAAGTAAGTCAATACGGAACAAGTCGATCAGAAGTCGAAGTCAATACGTCAAGTCGATCAGGAACAAGTCGATCAGAAGTAAGTCAATACGGAACAAGTCGATCAGAAGTAAGTCAATACGGAACAAGTCGATCAGAAACAAGTCGATCAGAAGTAAGTCAATACGGAACAAGTCGATCAGAAACAAGTCGATCAGAAGCAAGTAAGTCAATACGGAACAAGTCGATCATCAAAGCAAGTCAATACGGAACAAGTCGATCAGAAGTCAATACGAACAAGTCGATCAAAGCAAGTCAATACAGAACAAGTCGATCAGAACAAGTCGATCAGAAGTCAATACGGAACAAGTCGATCAGAAGTAAGTCAATACGGAACAAGTCGATCAGAAACAAGTCAATACGGAACAAGTCGATCAGAAGTAAGTCAATACGGAACAAGTCGATCAGAAGTAAGTCAATATCAGAACAAGTCAATCACAAGTCGATCAGAAGTAAGTCAATACGGAACAAGTCGATCAGAAGTAAGTCAATACGGAACAAGTCGATCAGAAGCAAGTCAATACGGAACAAGTCGATCAGAAGTAAGTCAATACGGAACAAGTCGATCAGAAGTAATACGGAACAAGTCGATCAGAACAAGTCGATCAAACAAGTCGATCGGAACAAGTCGATCAGTAAGTCAATACGGAACAAGTCGATCAGAAGTAAGTCGATACGGAACAAGTCGATCAGAAGTAAGTCAATACGGAACAAGTCGATCAGAAGTAAGTCAATACGGAACAAGTCGATCAGAAGTAAGTCGATACGGAACAAGTCGATCAGAAACAAGTCGATCAGAAGTAAGTCAATACGGAACAAGTCGATCAGAAGTAAGTCAATACGGAACAAGTCGATCAGTAAGTCAATACGGAACAAGTCGATCAGAAGTAAGTCAAACGGAACAAGTCGATCAGAAGTAAGTCAATACGGAACAAGTCGATCATCAGAAGTAAGTCAATACGGAACAAGTCGATCAGAAACAAGAAATACGGAACAAGTCGATCAGAAGTAAGTCAATACGGAACAAGTCGATCAGAAGTAAGTCAATACGTCGATCAAAACAAGTCAATACAACAAGTCGATCAAAAGTCAAGTCGATCAGAAGCAAGTCAATACGGAACAAGTCGATCAAGAAGCAAGTCGATCAGAAGTAAGTCAATACGGAACAAGTCGATCAGAAGCAAGTCAATACGGAACAAGTCGATCAGAAGCAAGTCGATCAAAACAAGTATCAGAACAAATCGACGGAACAAGTCGATCAGAAGTCAATACTGAACAAGTCGACAATAAGGAACAAGTCGATCAGAAGCAAGTCAATACGGAACAAGTCGATCAGAAACAAGTCGATCAGAAGTAAGTCAATACTGAACAAGTCGATCAGAAACAAGTCAATGATCGATCAGAAGCAAGTCAATACGGAACAAGTCGATCAGAAGCAAGTCAATACGGAACAAGTCGATCAGAAGCAAGTCAATACGGAACAAGTCGATCAAGCAAGTCAATACTGAACAAGTCGATCAGAAGCAAGTCAATATCAGAAGCAAGTCGATACGGAACAAGTCGATCAGAAGCAAGTCAATACTGAACAAGTCGATCAGAAGTCGATCAAGTCAATACGGAACAAGTCGATCAGAAACAAGTCGATCAGAAGTAAGTCAATAGGGAACAAGTCGATCAGAAGTAAGTCGCTGAGAAGCAAGTCAATACGGAACAAGTCGATCAGAAACAAGTCGATCAGAAGTAAGTCAATACGGAACAAGTCGATCAGAAGTAAGTCGCTGAGAAGCAAGTCGATACGGAACAAGTCGACCAGAAGTAAGTCAATATGGAACAAGTCGATCAGAAGCAAGTCAATACGGAACAAGTCGATCAGAAGTAAGTCAATACGGAACAAGTCGATCAGAAGTAAGTCAATACGGAACAAGTCGATCAAAGTAAGTCAATACGGAACAAGTCGATCAGAAGCAAGTCGATAAGGAACTAATCTATCAGAAGTAAGTCGATAAGGAACAAATCGATAAGAAGCAAGTCGATAAGAAACAAATCGATCAGAAGTAAGTCAATACGGAACAAGTCGATCAGAAGCAAGTGGATAAGGAACAAATCGATCAGAAGCAAGTCGATAAGGAACAAATCGATCAGAAGCAAGTCGATACGGAACAAGTCGATCAGAAGCAAGTCAATAAGGAACAAGTCGATCAGAAGTAAGTCAATACGGAACAAGTCGATCAGAAGCAAGTCAATACGGAACAAGTCGATCAGAAGCAAGTCGATACGGAACGAGTCGATCAGAAGCAAGTCCATACGGAACAAGTCGATCAGAAGCATGTCAATACGGAACAAGTCGGTCAGAAGCAAGTCGATCAGAAGCAAGTCAATACGGAACAAGTCGATCAGAAGCAAGTCGATCATCAGAAGCAAGTCAATACGGAACAAGTCGATCAGAAAGTCAAGTCAATACGGAACAAGTCGATCAGAAGCAAGTCAATACGGAACAAGTCGATCAGAAGCAAGTCAATACGGAACAAGTCGATCAGAAGCAAGTCGATACGGAACAAGTCGATCAGAAGTAAGTCGATACGGAACAAGTCGATCAGAAGCAAGTCGATACGGAACAAGTCGATGAGAAGCAAGTCGATACAACAAGTCGAGTCGATACGGAACAAGAAGCAAGTCGATACGGAACAAGTCGATCAGAAGCAAGTCGATACGGAACAAGTCGATCAGAAGCAAGTCGATACGGAACAAGTCGATCAGAAGCAAGTCGATACGGAACAAGTCGATCAGAAGCAAGTCGATACGGAACAAGTCGATCAGAAGCAAGTCGATACGGAACAAGTCGATCAGAAACAAGTCGATACGGAACAAGTCGATCAGAAGCAAGTCAATACGGAACAAGTCGATCAGAAGCAAGTCGATACGGAACAAGTCGATCAGAAGCAAGTCGATACGGAACAAGTCGATCAGAAGCAAGTCAATACGGAACAAGTCGATCAGAAGCAAGTCGATACGGAACAAGTCGATCAGAAGCAAGTCGATACGGAACAAGTCGATCAGAAGCAAGTCGATACGGAACAAGTCGATCAGAAGCAAGTCAATACGGAACAAGTCGATTAGAAGCAAGTCGATACGGAACAAGTCGATCAGAAGGAAGTCGATACGGAACAAGTCGATCAGAAACAAGTCGATACGGAACAAGTCGATCAGAAGCAAGTCGATCAGAAGTAAGTCGATAAGAAGCACGTAACTAATGAGCAAGTCGATAAGAAATAAGTAAATAGGAACAAATCGATAAGAAGCAAGTAAATAAGGAGCAAGTTGATAAGAAGCAACTCGATAAGGAGCAAATCGATAAGAAGCAAATCGATAAGAAGCAACTCGATAAGAAGCAACTCGATAAGGAGCAAATCGATAAGAAGAAATCGATAAGAAGCAACTCGATAAGAAGCAACTCGATAAGGAGCAAATCGATAAGAAGCAAATAAATAAGAAGCAAGTAAATATGAAGCATGTCGATAAGGAGCAAATCCATAAGAAACAAGTAAATAAGAAGCAGGTAAATAAGAAGCAGGTAAATAAGAAGCAAGTAAATAAGAAGCTGGTAAATAAGAAGCAAGTAAATAAAAAGCAAGTCGATAAGGAGCAAATCGATAAAAAAGCAATAAATATAAAAAGAAAGTAAATAAGAAACAAGTCGATAAGGAGCAAATCGATAAGAAGCAAGTAAATAAGAAGAATGTAAATAAGAAGCAAGTAAATAAGAAGCAAGTCGATAAGGAGCAAATCGATAAGAAACAAGTAAATAAGAAGCAAATAAATAAGAAGCAAGTCGATAAGGAGCAAATCGATAAGAAGCACGTAAATAAGAAGCAAGTCGATAAGGAACAAGTAAATAAGAAGCAAGTCGATAAGGAACAAATCGATAAGAAGCAAGTAAATAAGAAGCAAGTCGATAAGGAGCAAATAGATAAGAAGCAAGTAAATAAGAAGCAAATCGATAAGAAACAAGTAAATAAGAAGCAAATCGATAAGAAGCAAGTAAATAAGAAGCAAGTCGATAAGGAGCAAATCGATAAGAAGCAAGTAAATAAGAAGCGAGTCGATAAGGAGAAAGTAAATAAGAAGCAAGTCGATAAGGAGCAAATCGATAAGAAGCAAGTCGATAAGGAGCAAATAGATAAGAAGCAAGTAAATAAGAAGCAAGTCGATAAGGAGCAAATCGATAAGAAGCAAGTAAATAAGAAGCAAGTCGATAAGGAGCAAATCGATAAGAAGCAAGTAAATAAAAAGAGAGTAAATAAGAAGCAATTCGTTAAGGAGCAAATCGATAAGAAGCAAGTAAATAAAAAGCAAGTAAACAAGAAGCCTGTCGGTAAGGAGCAAATCGATAAGAAGCAAGTAAATAAGAAGCAAGTAAATAAGAAGCAATTCGTTAAGGAACAAATCGATAAGAAGCAATAAATATAAGAAGAAAGTAAATAAGAAGCATGTCGATAAGGAGCAAATCGATAAGAAGCATATAAATAAAAAGAGAGTAAATAAGAAGCAATTCGTTAAGGAGCAAATCGATAAGAAGCAAGTAAATAAAAAGCAAGTAAAAAAGAAGCCTGTCGGTAAGGAGCAAATCGATTAGATGCATGTAAATAAGAAGAGAGTAAACAAGAAGCATGCCGATAAGGAGTAAATCGATAAGAAGCATGTAAATAAGGAGACAGTATATAAGAAACAAGTCGATACGGAGCCAATCTATAAGAAGCAAGTAAATAAGAAGAAGTAAATAAAAGCAAGTAAATAAAAAGCAAGTAAATAAGAAGCAAGTAAATAGAAAGCAAGTAAATAAGAAGCAAGCCGATAAGGAGGAAATCGATACGAAGTAAGTAAATAAGGAACAAGTTGATAAGGAGCAAGTCGATGAAGAGCAAATCGATAAGAAGCAAGTAAATAAGGAGCAAGTTGATAAGGAGCAAGTCGATAAAGAACAAATCGAAAAGAAGCGAGTCGATAAGAAACAAGTCGATAAGAAGCCAGTCGATAAGAAACAAGTAGATAAGGAGCAAATGCATAAGGAGCAGGTCGATGAGGAGCGTCGATAAGAAACACGTTAATAAGAAGTAAATCGATAAGGAGCAAGTCTATAGGAAGCAAGTCGATAAGAGCAAGTCGAGAAGGAGCAAGTCGATAAGGAGAAAGTCGATAATTAGCAAGTCGATAATTAGCAAGTCGAAACGAAGCAAGTCGAAACGAAGCAAGTCGATAAGAAGCAAATCGATAAGAAGCAAGTCAATAAGAAGCAAATCGATAAGAAGCAAATCGAGAAGAAGAAAGTCGATAAGAAGCAAATCGATAAGAATTAAGGCAATAAGAAGCAAGCCGAAAAGGAGCAAGTCGATAAGAAGCACGTCGATAAGAAGCACGTCGATAAGAAGCACGTCGATAGAAGGACGTCGATAAGAAGCACGTCGATAAGAAGCACGTCGATAGAAGGACGTCGATGAGAAGCACGTCGATAAGAAGCACGTCGATAAGAAGCACGTCGATAAGAAGCACGTCGATAAGAAGCACGTCGATAAGAAGCACGTCGATAGAAGGACGTCGATAAGAAGCACGTCGATAAGAAGCACGTCGATAAGAAGCAATATCGATAAGAAGCACGTCGATAAGAAGCACGTCGATAAGAAGCACGTCGATAGAAGGACGTCGATGAGAAGCACGTCGATAAGAAGCACGTCGATAGAAGGACGTCGATGAGAAGCACGTCGATAAGAAGCACGTCGATAGAAGGACGAAGCCGATAAGAAGGACGTCGATAAGAAGCACGTCGATAGAAGGACGTCGATAAGAAGCACGTCGATAGAAGGACGTCGATAAGAAGCACGTCGATAGAAGGACGTATAAGAAGCACGTCGATAGAAGGACGTCGATAAGAAGCACGTCGATAAGAAGCACGTCGATAAGAAGGACGTCGATAAGAAGCACGTCGATAAGAAGCACGTCGATAAGAAGCACGTCGATAGAAGCACGTCGATAGAAGCACGTCGATGAGAAGCACGTCGATAAGAAGCACGTCGATAAGAAGCACGTCGATAAGAAGCACGTCGATAAGAATTAAGGCAATAAGAAGCAAGTCGATAAGAAGCACGTCGATAAGAAGCACGTCGATGAGAAGCACGTCGATAGAAGCACGTCGATAAGAAGCACGTCGATAGAAGGACGTCGATAAGAAGCACGTCGATAAGAAGCACGTCGATAGAAGGACGTCGATAAGAAGCACGTCGATAAGAAGCACGTCGATAGAAGGACGTCGATAAGAAGCACGTCGATAAGAAGCACGTCGATAAGAAGCACGTCGATAAGAAGCACGTCGATGAGAAGCACGTCGATAAGAAGCACGTCGATAAGAAGCACGTCGATAAGAAGCACGTCGATAAGAAGCACGTCGATAAGAAGCACGTCGATAAGAAGCACGTCGATAAAGCAAGTCGATAGAAGCGTCGATAAGAAGCACGTCGATAAGAAGCACGTCGATAAGAAGCAAATTGCATCCGTTTGGTTGATTAGTTTAAATATGTAGCACAAAATGAAGTGAGAGTCCATCAAAACATGTTCAAAACCAATCATAAATAGACAGCAACAAGAATCCCACCCCCTCCCCAATTTTCTTTAATATACCAAATAACGTCTTGGGTAATGTCTTTGCCAGAGAACAGATATCGTATCCTTTCTTTTCAAGTTTTAGGTTATCTTTTATTTCTTATCATTAAAAAAAACAATTACTCATCGTCTGTCGTTTTCTTCACTTGTTCTTTGTCATGTTTTTCATTTATATTTCTTTTGAAATTTCTTTTACATTTCTACAAAATGTTTTGTTTTCAATTCAGGATTTTTTCTTTTCGATTTTTTCTTCCTTTTTTCTATCCGTCCATCTACGGATGTTTGTATAGATGTCCGAGTTCTACACTTGTTGGTTTTCTGCCAAAGGGTTGAACTCAAAAAGTCACGTCTTTGCGTTCTCTCATATAGTGGAGATTGACTTTTTGTTGTTGTTGTAGATTTGTAAAACTTATTAATATCCTAGAGCGTCTAGCGCTGTTGCCATTTCAAACCGTGCGTTGATGTGAAACGCGACATGTTGTCTTGCCACGGAAACTTTTTGACCCGAAAAACGTCCTCCTTAGGTTTGATTTAATCTCATTTGATTTTATTCACATCCACGACTAAAGTGATCTCGAGGTTTTTGGTAGAATCCTTTAATTTTGACGACCTGACCTGTAAAATGCCACGGAATCTTTGACGTACTCAGAGAGTTGTTGTGATCTGAGAACGGGAACTCATTTTTATCGTTACGGCAATAGATGTTGTTTCACCTACCGCTCCTTATCGACTTGCTCCTTGTCCATTCACCTAAGAATGGTTGAGCCAATATATGTCTAAATCTAGATCAATGGAATGAACTAGAGTGTGCATAACATGACTTGATGTGTCTTGTTGTTATCTAAATCTATGGAATGAACTAGAGTGTGCATAACATGACTTGAGGTGTCTTGTTGTTATCTAAATCTATGGAATGAACTAGACTGTGCATAACATAACTTGAGGTGTCTTGTTGTTATCTAGATCTATGGAATGAACTAGAGTGTGCATAACATGACTTAAGTTGTCTTGTTGTTATCTAGATCTATGGAATGAACTAGAGTGTGCATAACATGACTTAAGTTGTCCTGTTCTTATCTAGATTCATGGAATGAACTAGATGTGTATAACATGACTTAAGTTGTCGTGTTGTTATCTAGATCAATGGAATGAACTAGAGTGTGCATAACATGACTTGATGTGTCTTGTTGTTATCTAGATCTATGGAATGAACTAGAGTGTGCATAACATGACTTGATTGTCTTGTTGTTATCTAGATTCATGGAATGAACTAGATGTGCATAACTGACTGTTGTCTTATCTAGATCTATGGAATGAACTAGAGTGTGCATAACATGACTTGATGTGTCTTGTTGTTATCTAGATCTATGGAATGAACTAGAGTATGCATAACATAACTTGAGGTGTCTTGTTATCTAGATCTATGGAATGAACTAGAGTATGCATAACATAACTTGAGGTGTCTTGTTATCTAGATCTATGGAATGAACTAGAGTATGCATAACATGACTTGAGGTGTCTTGTTATCTAGATCTATGGAATGAACTAGAGTGTGCATAACATGACTTGAGGTGTCTTGTTATCTAGATCTATGGAATGAACTAGAGTATGCATAACATCGCTTGAGGTGTTTTGTTGTTATCTAGATCTATGGAATGAACTAGAGTGTGCATAACATGACTTGATGTGTCTTGTT
>JAXRKP010000351.1:230000-235000 GCA_037039925.1 Doris montereyensis | reverse complement strand
TAATGTTTTGATTGTAAAGATAGATACATAGACAAAAATAATGTTTTGATTGTAAAGATAGATACATAGACAAAAATAATGTTTTGATTGTAAAGATTACGTATACATAGACAAAAATAATGTTTTGATTGTAAAGATTACGTATACATAGACAAAAATAATGTTTTGATTGTAAAGATTACGTATACATAGACAAAAATAATGTTTTGATTGTAAAAGATTACGTATACATAGACAAAAATAATGTTTTGATTGTAAAGATTAGTATACATAGACAAAAATAATGTTTTGATTGTAAAGATAGATACATAGACAAAAATAATGTTTTGATTGTAAAGATAGATACATAGACAAAAATAATGTTTTGGTTAAACGAAATAAAGACAACGAAACAATAATTTTAGATGAAAACTTTTAAAAATTACTGACATTCCCTGATGAGTCCTTCGCCTATAATCACAAATGTGTTGAAAAAACGGGTAACGGGGGGAAATTAAATACCGACTAAATACGTAGTTTTACGTGTAGTTTATGTGTAGCAATTTGTAAGTGTGTGTGTTGTGTGGTGTAGTGTGTGTGTGTACGTGTGTGTGTACGTGTGTGTGTGTACGTGTGTGTGTGTACGTTTGTGTGTGTGTATGCGTGTGTGTGTGTTGTTGTGTGGTGTAGTGTGTGTGTGTGTGTTGTGGTGTAGTGTGTGTGTGTGTTGTGTGTGTGTGTGTGTGTGTGTTGTGTGGTGTAGTGTGTGTGTGTGTTGTGTGGTGTAGTGTGTGTGTGTGTTGTGTGTGTGTTGTGTGGTGTAGTGTGTGTGTGTGTGTTGTGTGGTGTGTGTGTGTACGTGTGTGTGTGTTGTGTGTGTGTAGTGTGTGTGTGTGTGTGTGTGGTGTAGTGTGTGTGTGTACGTGTGTGTGTGTGTTTGTGTGGTGTAGTGTGTGTGTGTGTTGTGTGGTGTAGTGTGTGTGTGTTATGTGGTGTAGTGTGTGTGTGTGTTGTGTGGTGTAGTGTGTGTGTGTGTGTACGTGTGTGTGTGTGTGTGTGTGGTGTAGTGTGTGTGTGTGTATGTACGTGTGTGTGTGTACGTGTGTGTGTACGTGTGTGTGTGTGTGTATGTACGTGTGTGTGTTTAGATTTTTTTAAAATTACTCTCGTGCCTTTTGTGTTTGTCCACTTTTGTCTGAGTGGTTTTGTTGTTTTTTGTTTGCTTGTGTTGGTAAGTGAAGGGAGATAAACATGCATAGCAAATAATCAAACGTTTGAGATCAGGATTTACATGTTCGTGAAGTTGCAACGAAGAAACATACTTGTATAAGTGTGAACAAGGTGATAATGATTTCCAGGGACTAATTGTTTTGACGTTGGTGATCTTAGTACCACATATTTGATTCTTTTTTAAACTATTGATTCGTTATGGGTAAACGTGGGGGATACAAATTAGAAGCAGTTTGCTCTCCGTTTGGGGAAACCTTATTGACCTTTGCCTCCGTTGTGTTACTGTGCAGCTTTGATCTCGTTGGCAAAACTGGATAGCGTTTTTGGATTGGTTTGCAGTTGTAACTAGATGGCTTTCTCGGCTCGGTTTTGTCACTTCAAAAGAAGAGTCGTGTTGAGAATACTAATGATTGGGAAGATCAGGTAAACAAGCATCTCTGTGTGACTGCTGAGTAGGCCATCAAAGTTTAACGATGGGACCTGTGAGTGAGACTGTCAGATGATAATTAGATGAAAATAAAAAAAGGTTCTAGTGTTGATTTGCCATGGTGTGTGGAGTAAAGTTGTTCAAATCATGTCCACCAATTGGGGGATGTCGGGGTTTTCTCTTTAGAATTTCTAAATCGGCAAGGAATTTCTTTCGGACCGTCACGTTCAAAGAGCCTTACCGGCACAGGAAACTACCACCATGTCCAATCTCACTGGCACAAGAAACTGCAAGTATGCCACATGTCCAATCTTACTGCCACAAGAAACTGCAAATATTTCATCATGTTCAATCTCACTGACACACAAAACTGCAAATATTTCATCTCATCTGGCCAAACTCTATGCCACATGTCAGGCAGCTGCAAATATTTCATCATGTCTTTCAATCTCATCTGGCAATCTCAGGCTTCAGCAGCTGCAAATATTTCATCCTTTCCAATCTCACTGGCACAGGAAGCTGCAAATAATTCACCCTCTCCAATCTCACTGGCACAGGAAGCTGAAAGTCTTTCATCCTGGCCAATCTCACTGGCACCGGAAGCTGCAAATATTTCATCATATCCAATCCTACCGCCATAAGAAGCTGCAAATATTTTATCGGGTCCAATTGTACTGGCACAGAAGCTGAAAATATTTCATCATGTCAAATGTCACTGACATATGAATATGCAAATATGTCATCATGTCCAATCTCACTGCCGCAGTAAGCTGTTAATATTTCAGTTTTTCCAATCTGACTACCCCAGGAAGCTGCAAATATTTCGTCATGTCAAATCTGACTGCCACAATAAACTGCAAATATTTCATCATGTCTAATCTGACTGCCACTGGAAGATGCAAATATTTCATCATGTCCAATCTGACTGCCATAGGAAGATGCAACCATTTCATAGGGTCTAGTCTGACTGATAGAGGAAGGGGCACATGTTTCATCATATCCAATCTGACTGCCTACAGGAGGCGGCAAATATATTATGTTCAATCTGACTGACAGAGGAATATTGCACATATCTCATCATGTCAAGCTGACTGCAACAGAAAGCTGAACGTATTCCCGCATCTCCAAATTTGACTAAAACATTAACCTGCAAATAATCCAGCATGCCTAAATTTGACTACAACAGGAATCTGGAAGTATTCCAGTCCAAATTTGACTAAAACAGGAACCTGCAAGTATTCCAACATCTCCAAATTTGACTCAAACAGGAACCTGCAAGTATTTCAGCACCTCCAAATTTGACTAGAACAGGAACTGGCAAGTATTTCAGCATGCCCGCATTGGATAGAACATGAACTGCCAAGCATTTCAGCATGCCCAAATTGGACTAGAACATGAACCGGCAAGCATTTCAGCATGCCCAAATTGACTAGAACATGAACCGGCAAGCATTTCAACATGCCCAAATGTGACTAACCATCACTGGCTTAAACTGAACGAAGGCACAGGGTCTTCCTATAACTATCCCACATCCCAAGCAGGTTAAATGTAGAGTCGCCGGCTATTGGATATGGGCAAAATTCGAAATCTCCGAAATGTGTTGATGACCAGTATCTTAACGATTGCTATGGAGGTACAATAATAAATTGGCTAACAGAATATAAGACAAAGTATAAAAAAACAATAACAGTAATGAGAAGAAAAGAAACAATTAATGATATGATTATCGTCCTTTGTCACCGTGTAAAGCGGACACAAATGAACAAACAAACAAATCCTCAGCAGGCTGGTGTTTGCATGTTCTCTCCTATCTCGTATCAATGCCATGGTTTAACTTTGATAAAGTTCCTTAGTAATTAGAAAGTTCGGGCGAGGCTTAAATCTATGTATATTAGTAAAAAATTCTTAGTAATCATCCACATTGATTGATGTTGATGAATTCAAAACGAAAGAAAAAAATCTCTTTCTTTACCAACCTATGTTTCGCATTGAAAATGAGCAGTTGATTTGAAGTTGAGAGGGACTCATTTTTTCTAATGCTTTTCATTGGGTTAATATAACAGAACCTGTTAACTCTTTAAAGTCATGAGACATCCTTTCCAATCAGTTGAAATGACAAACAAAACTTTACTTTATTGGGATATGGATGCAAATTATATGGCTTCGTACAAATAGAGGTATGGTAGTAGATATTATCTGTTTTGCTTTGATCACATTTTTTCACATGTTCTGTGTTACTAAATAGACACACACACAAACACACACACACACACTATAATAATGTTGCTAGGGGTACACAAATGAGGGAGGGGGTGGTGTTTGAGGAGGATGGGAGAAATAATGTCCATGACAGAAACAAGGAAATAACACATTTGGCAATCCCACATGGACCTCGATACTTAAAATCATCATTACTTTCCACTTTAAACCGATCATTTAAAATCATCATTGCTTTCCACTTTAAACCGATCATTTAAAATCATCATTGCTTTCCACTTTAAACCGATCATTTAAAATCATCATTGCTTTCCACTTTAAACCGATCATTTAAAATCATCATTGCTTTCCACTTCAAACCGATCATTTAAAATCATCATTTGCTTTCCACTTCCAAACCGATCATTTAAAATCATCATTGCTTTCCACTTTAAACCGATCATTTAAAATCATCATTGCTTTCCACTTTAAACCGATCATTTAAAATCATCATTGCTTTCCACTTTAAACCGATCATTTAAAATCATCATTGCTTTCCGCTTTAAACCGATCATTTAAAATCATCATTGCTTTCACAGGAGTAAACCGATCATTAAAATCATCATTTAAACCGATCATTCACAGGAGTAAGTGAATCTATTGTTGTCTCGATATTTAAAATCATCATTGCTTTCCAGTTTAAACCGATTATTCACATGAGTAAAGTGAATCTCATTGTTGTTTAAACCGATTATTCACAGAAAGTAATCTTTGTTGTCTCGAAAATCATCATTGCTTTCAGTTTAAACCGATCATTCACATGAGTAAAGTGAATCTATTGTCTCGATACTTAAAATCATCATTGCTTTCCAGTTTAAACCGATTATTCACAGGAGTAAAGTGAATCTATTGTCTCGATACTTAAAATCATCATTGCTTTCCAGTTTAAACCGATTATTCACAGGGTAAAGTGAATCTATTGTCTCGATACTTAAAATCATCATTGCTTTCCAGTTTAAACCGATTATTCACAGGGTAAGTGAATCTATTGTCTCGATACTTAAAATCATCATTGCTTTCCAGTTTAAACCGATTATTCACGGGGTAAAGTGAATCTATTGTCTCGATACTTAAAATCATCATTGCTTTCCAGTTTAAACCGATTATT
>JAXRKP010000351.1:220000-222500 GCA_037039925.1 Doris montereyensis | reverse complement strand
CATGTAGTACACACAATGTTAAACTCTTCAATAAAGTGACATACACATGACATGTAGTACACACAATGTTAAACTCTTCCAATCAAGTGACATACACATGACATGTAGTACACACAATGTTAAACTCTTCCAATAAAGTTACATACACATGACATGTAGTACACACAATGTTAAACTCTTCCAATAAAGTGACATACACACGACAAGTAGTGCACACAATCTTAAACTCTGCCAATAAAGAAAAAGGAGGACAACTGGTTTTCCTCACGTGGGACGTGATACATAGACATGTCGAAGATATATGTTGTCAGGTATGACGGAACATGATGTCTGCTCTCAACATTGTAATAGTGTGTTCGCACTTTTAAAGGTTGAAACTTTTCTGGTCTATATAGGTGAATCCATACCTGGTCCCATTGGAAACGCACGATGAAAAGGATATACCGTCTGCAGTTCACGATCTTCTTTGCACTTTAAAGATAAATTGGCTATTTACAGGGAAGTCTGGACAAAATAAAACCAAAAACCAAAAAAAAAACAACCCAAAACCTTAGATTACCTTACCGTTGTATTTTTTGAGGAAACCAAAGCAAATCAATCAATGTCAGGTTCATATTGCATGTTCTACAAAGAAATACTAGCGATACAAAATATAATCGTTCCAACAAACAAGGACAACATGATTAAGAAAACTCTTGCCTTGTGTTCCTTTTCTCTCTGTGCCAGTTTTTGGAGATTGCGACTCAGTTCAAAGGCGGCGTAGATTGGGTCGTCACATGACAGGGCCAGGTACGCTGTACTGGCCAAACCTCGGTAGGCGTTCAGGCGTGATTTGGAGTGGACCACCCTAGAAAGAAAGCCCAAACAGTTTTGCTTTGTGTTTGTATCCTTGACACGGTATGCATTAAGAATACAATAATCTTAATCAAGACTGTTGATGCTGCAATATTATGATAATGCAAATATTAAAATGGAATCGTAATGGAGAATCAATAGCCTGAAAGTTAAATTAGTTTTGTTCCATCGATGGAAGACATGGGCATTTATTTACAAAATGCTAGATACACGTATCCCAAACTTGTAACACGGTTTCAGAGGCATAATAACTATCGCCAAAGAGGAAGTGAAGAAACCAAACAGAAACAATGGAAAGAGTTTGGACAGATACTTCAAAAAAGCTACCAAGAAAAACAAAAGCTGTTCTGGCGAGCAATGAAGAGCACGAGAAGTACTAAGCATGCCCACCACGACAAATTAAGAACACCAAAGGAGAAATAATGAAAGAATACAGCAAAATCATGGAAACATTAAGAAATCATTTTCAGCAATTATGAAGCAATAAGTATAGATAAAAATATAAGAATAATAATGAACACAGACGACATAACTGAAGATGTAGATATCTCAATGCAAGAAATCCAAACAGCTGTACGAAACGTTAATCTAAAAGGGCCCCAGGAGCAGATCAAGTTTACCCAGAAATGATTAAATACTAAAGGAGAGGAGCAGAAAAACTACTGCATGAAATATAGCAACAGGCATACAAGTTGAAATAGGTGCCAGATAACAAGATAGTACTAATATACAAGAAAGGATCAGCTCGAATACTCAATTTATGTAGGGATATCACTACTAAGCGTACCATGAAATGTTTATGCCAGGAAACTAGAATTGAGACGGAAGAAAAAAATAGAAGATCACATTGAAAAACATCAGGGTGGATTCAGGTAAGGAAGAAATGTACAGGACCAGAAAAAACAATAACTTGCATCTGTGTTTTATTGACTTAGAAATGGCATTTGACACTGTGAAGAGGAATGCATTAGGGCATTCAATACAAAAAAGAACATAGTGTAGAGCAGAACGTAATAGTTCTTTACATAAACCAACATAGGCAGTGAGAGTAGCTCGCAGTGTATCTAAAGAATAAGATGTAGGTATAGGAGCTAGACAGGGTTGTACCATAAGCTCTCTTTTGTTTATCATATATATAAATTCAGTAACAAAAGCATCATCAAAAATTAAGAAAATTAATTTAGGTATTTGGAAACTTGAACCAGTAAATCTATCAATGTTTTTGCTGATGATTTAGCTCTATTTGGAAAATTAGAAAAGGACCCTCAGTATAATAAACTAAATAAAAGAGGAATGAATGTAAATAGAAATAAAAATTAAAAAACAATGCTAGTAAATAAGGAATCTAAAACACAAAATCTTAAAATGGGCAGAGAGAAGTTAGAATAAATTCAAAGCTACAATTACCTATAAGTACTAATTAACGTAGAGGATAAACAAAGAGAAGAAATCAGCCAAAGAATCCAAAAGGCAATGACAATATATAGCCATCTGGGTACGGCATTTCTTGGTAAATAAGAATTGTCAACAAAAACCAAAATGGCAGTGTACAACACACCATATTATCCTTCTCTTCTATGGCAGTGAAACCTGGACTGTAGACAGAAGAGATACTGTAGAGTGCAAGCAGCTGAAACGAAACATC
>JAXRKP010000351.1:187500-205000 GCA_037039925.1 Doris montereyensis | reverse complement strand
CTAGGAGATAAATGGACTGTGAGTATATGTTTTATTCTTTAACTTTTTAAAAGACGTTTCCATAGTTGGGATGAGGAGGAAGGAGGGCAAAATCAGATATTATTATAGACATAAAGGTAATTCTATTGTTGGGATGGGGAGGAAGGAGGGCAAAATCAGATATTATTATAGACATAAAGGTAATTCTATTGTTGGGATGGGGAGGAAGGAGGGCAAAAGCATATATTATTATAGAGGTAAAGGTAATTCATATAGTTGAGATAATTCTATAGTTGGAGGAGGAAGGGGGGCAAAATTATATATTATTATAGAGGTAAAGGTAATTCTATAGTTGAGATGGGGAGGAAGGGGGCAAAATCATATATTATTATAGAGGTAAAGGTAATTCTATAGCCTGAAACCTCGCACACAAGTGCAAGCTCACCGACTGCACATCATTTATCCAGTTCTTCAAAGGCCTTCTTAACTCCCTGGGAAGCATATAGCACAGCAGCCTGTTAGGCGCTTCATACTTAAACACTGAAAAGATCTTCTCTATCAATAGATGGGTACTCGTTCACACCTGAGTAGAGTGAGGAAAACAGAGTGAAGTACATTTCCTAAAAGTTCAACGTTGTGAAAAAACACCTGGGCCAGCCAAGGGATTTGAACCAGTGTCCATATTACAATCTCACAACACTCCAGTTTCGCCAAGACGCCTCACAAAAAAACCCCCACGAAATTATTAAATTGAAGCAATTAATGTTTTCTAACTTTAAACATGCACACATAAAGGAAGAAAAGAAAGATGGAGTTAAACTACAGCAAAGCGACCTGGATATATAGATGCGATGAAGGTTAATATTATCGTCGCATGGGCCGGCGACTCGATCTGATCGTGGAATTGTTTTTGCAAGCCCTAAATCAGATGTTCAAAACAGGAAAACAAAAGCATTGAATCTCACCAAAGAAGGATTGGTACAGCACGCTTAAGAAATGCGACATTGTGTTAAGTTATTCGGACAAGATTAAAAACTCTTTCTACAATAATCCCAAGGCCAAAGCATCTGGTGCCTACCACGAAGCTGACAAACGCGTTCAAAATGAAGTCAGACAATTATAATATGACATAGCCTCTTCCGGGTGTGTAAAAAGAATGTTAAAAGGCAAAAGACCCAAACAAAAACTCCCAAGAGAAGACCGGAAACGATATCAACACAGCACGTTTTACGGAACACGGAACGACAAATTCGTGGGGAGAAAGACAACCTAATGGGAAATTTCTCTTAAGTGAATACCAGCCAATGCTTATAAGATATTAGAATAGCAAATGTTATAACAGAAGGGGGTGAGTGGGAGTAGAAACGAAAGACAAACGTACAAAAGATGACCGTTCAGGCTAAATATTTGAAGATTTTGATACTTTCAATTTGCAGCAACCACGGCAGTTGAAGGCAGAGGTTCAAGATAGAACGCTGTAAATCACGAGGATCCTGCTCATCCCACCCCCAAATCCAAACCCCAACCCCGTCCTGTTTGTTTATCATCCCTTCTCCACCCCAAGCCATGCAGCTTAAAGATTTATGATTGCACATGGCTTTTAGAGCAGGATATTGATCACTAAATGGAAATGATGGCGAAACAGTTTAGCCGTGGATCGCACAATGTATTTTTGAAAGCGGCCAAATCGAAGTGTTGCCAATTCATTTATCTCATATTCTCGCTGGGAAACGCCAATGGCGTAAAAGGTCTCTTACCGAGATGGTCTCCTCCCATGCTGAGGCTTCACCATGGCACATCTATTATAATCAGATTTCGTCCGCAACATTGACGGTTTGGGGATATTGTACACCCTGATCATCCTGCTTTTACGACTCAATGCGTTCGCCCATGACTATAATCGGCATCAAAGGGACACCCCAGTCTCGTTAAAATATTTTATGTCATCCCTAGTAAAAGCACATTTAATTCAAATAGTTCATGTCATCCCTAGGAAAAGCACATTTAATTCAAATATTTTATGTCATCCCTAGTAAAAGCACATTTAATTCAAATATTTTATGTCATCCCTAGTAAAAAAAGCAAATTTAACTCAAATAGTTCATGTCATCCCTAGTAAAAGCAAAATTAACTCAAATAGTTCATGTCATCCCTAGTAAAAGCACCTTTAACTCAAATAGTTCATGTCACCCCTAGTAAAAGCACATTTAATTCAAATAGTTCATGTCATCCCTAGTAAAAGCAAATTTAACTCAAATAGTTCATGTCATCCCTAGTAAAAGCAAATTTAATTCAAATAGTTCATGTCATCCCTAATAAAAGCACATTTAATTCAAACAGTTCATGTCCTTCCTAGTAAAAGCAAATTTAATTCAAATAGTTCATGTCATCCCTAGTAAAATCACATTTAATTCAAATATTTCATGTCATCTCTAGTAAAACCAAATTCAATTCAAATAGTTCATGTCATCCCTAGTAAAAGCACATTTAATTCAAATATGTCATGTCATCCCTAGTAAAAGCACATTTAACTCAAATAGTTCATGTCAGCCATGGTAAAAGCACATTTAATTCAAATATGTCATGTCATCCCTAGTAAAAGCACATTTAATTCAAATAGTTCATGTCATCCCTAGTAAAAGCACATTTAATTCAAATAATTCATGTCATCCCTAGTAAAAGAATATTTAATTCAAATATTTCATGTCACCCCTAGTAAAAGCACATTTAATTCAAATATTTCATGTCACACCTAGTAAAAGCACCTTTAACTCAAATATTCATGTCACCTCTAGTAAAAGCACATTTAATTCAAATATTTCATGTCATCCCTACTAAAAGCACACTTAATTAAAATATTTCATGTCATGCCTAGTGAAAGCACCTTTAACTCAAATATTCCATATCACCCCTAGTAAAAGCACGTTTAACTCAAATAGTTCATGCCATCCCTAGTAAAAGCACATTAATTCAAATATTTCACGTCATCCCTAGTAAAAACACATTTCATTAAAATATTTCATGTCACGCCTAGTGAAAGCACATTTAATTCAAATTTGAATTAACAACTAATTTTATGCCAATAGCCAATAAAGATTTCCATAGTGATAACATGAAAAACTAGTGAAGGAGATGACATTAAATGATACTATTATGCCCCATAGGAACACAGACGAGACAAATACAAGGAATAGATAGAAAAATTGTGACCACCATTGGGACTGAACTCGCGACCTCTGCACCGATACCCATCGCCTCGCAATGAAAAAAAGCGTCCTACCAACCGAGCTAACTACGCTCCTTTAAGGATTTGTTTCTGTCTATTCCTTGTATTATTCTCGTCTTTGTTCCTATGGGATTTTAAGATTATTTAATGTCATTTCCTTAACTTTGGGGTTTGATAAGGAATTTGGAATGAATAATGTAAGGTCCGTGAGACAGCATGTATGCAGAAAGAAAAAAAAAACCCTTTAAATTCGTGCTCAAATGTTGAGTTATGATCCCGTCACAATATGACAAAAACAGAAAGGGAGAAAAAGGGTAAAAGGAGTCAAAGAAGAATACTCGGACATAAAACCTTCCAGATTTAGACTGGAGACAGTTTCCTTTCCCATTCACTGCCACGGAATCGATGCTACATTAATCAGCACTGTGTCCAAGGACATGGCCGCCACTCTTCGTTCCTTGGGTTCGGTATTCTCGGTGAATTGTGGGAGAAACTTCGAAACACTTATAAGAACGTATTTTCTAATAAGATACAGTAAAGACTGGTGTATCCGTGGAACCGATTTATACGATGAAAGATAATTTTAAAAAGATACAAGATATCCGTGGAGTAAAGACTGGTGTATCCGTGGAACCGATTTATACGGTGAAAGATAATTTAAAAAACAAGATACAGTAAAGACTGGTGTATCCAAAGAACCGATTAATACGATGAAAGATAATTTAAAAAACAAGATACAGTAAAGAACGGTTAATACGTATCCATAGAACCGATTAATACGATGAAAGATAATTTTAAAAAACAAGATACAGTAAAGAATGGTGTATCCATAGAACTGATGATACAGTGAAAGATAATAAAACACAAGATACAGTAAAGAATGGTGTATCCATGGAACCGATTGATACGATGAAAGATAATTTAAAAAAACAAGATACAGTACACAATGGTGTATCCATGAACCGATTAATACGATGAAAGATAATTTTAAAAAACAAGATACAGTAAAGAATGGTGTATCCATGAAACCGATTAATACGATGAAAGATAATTTAAAAAAACAAGATACAGTAAAGAATGGTGTATCCATGAAAACGATTGATACAGTGAAAGATAATAAAAAACAAGATACAGTAAAGAATGGTGTATCCATGAAACCGATTGATACGGTGAAAGATAATAAAAAACAAGATACGGTAAAGAATGGTGTATCCATGGAACCGATTGATACGGTGAAACATAATAAAAAACAAGATACAGTAAAGAATGGTGTATCCATGAAACCGATTGATACAGTGAAACATAATAAAAAAAACAAGATACAGTAAAGAATGGTGTATCCATGAAAACGATTGATACGGTGAAAGATAATAAAAAACAAGATACAGTAAAGAATGGTGTATCCATGAAACCGATTGATACAGTGAAACATAATAAAAAAACAAGATACAGTAAAGAATGGTGTATCCATGAAACCGATTGATACGGTGAAACATAATAAAAAACAAGATACAGTAAATAATGGTGTATCCATGAAACCGATTGATACGGTGAAAGATAATAAAAAAACAAGATACAGTAAAGAATGGTGTATCCATGAAAACGATTGATACGGTGAAAGATAATAAAAAAAACAAGATACAGTAAAGAATGGTGTATCCATGAAACCGATTGATACGGTGAAAGATAATAAAAAAAACAAGATACAGTAAAGAATGGTGTATCCATGAAACCGATTGATACGGTGAAAGATAATAAAAAACAAGATACAGTAAAGAATGGTGTATCCATGAAACCGATTGATACGGTGAAAGATAATAAAAAACAAGATACAGTAAAGAATGGTGTATCCATGAAACCGATTGATACGGTGAAAGATAATAAAAAAAACAAGATACAGTAAAGAATGGTGTATCCATGAAACCGATTGATACGGTGAAAGATAATAAAAAACAAGATACAGTAAAGAATGGTGTATCCATGAAACCGATTGATACGGTGAAAGACAATTTAAAAAAACAAGATACAGTAAAGAACGGTGTATCCGTGGAACCGATTGATACGGTGAAAGATAATTTTAAAAAACCAAGATACAGTAAAGAATGGTGTAGCCATGAAACCGATTGATACGGTGAAAGATAATTTAAAAAACAAGATACAGTAAAGAATGGTGTATCCATGAAACCGATTGATACGGTGAAAGAAAATTTAAAAAACAAGATACAGTAAAGAATGGTGTAACCATGAAACCGATTAATACGGTGAAAGATAATTTAAAAAACAAGATACAGTAAAGAACGGTGTATCCATAGAACCGATTAATACGATGAAAGATAATTTTAAAAAACAAGATACAGTAAAGAATGGTGTATCCAGAGAACTGATGATACAGTGAAAGATCATAAAACACAAGATACAGTAAAGAATGGTGTATCCATAAAACCAATTGATATGGTGAAAGATAATAAAACGCAAGATACAGTATAGAATGGTGTATCCATGAAACCGATTGATACGGTGAAAGATAATAAAACGCAAGATACAGTATAAAGAATGGTGGTGTATCCATTGTGGAACCGATTGATACGGTGAAAGATAATAAATAACAAGATAAAAATCACAAACAAATCAAACAAATCACAGAGGGAAAACTGGTCGTTATTTCATCTATGAGAACCAAAAGAGGAGATAGTCTTATAGCTTTGTCCAATGACATAGGATCTTGCCAACTGCAGTCTTGTGATATGTCATTTCAAAGATTGTTTAGTAAATCTAGTACGTCCTCAATTAATAACTTCATAGTTTTTCTTTTAAGGTGAAACCTTCTTCTCTCCTCCCCCCCCTAGTCCAGGTAAGACATGCGATACCTAGCTCTCATCGGAGGCGGACGATAAAATGGAGGTTGCGTGTACAAATCACAACAATGTATGCACGCTAAATATCATTTGCTGTTTAAAGATTCGTTTGAACAAAAATGTAAAATCCTACCAAAACCAACCCCCACCCCGAGATCACACCTTATCTGTGGATGAGGCTAAAATCAAAGCAAATCAAAGATCATTGATGCTTACAATGGGGCGTAACAAGACGACACGCTCTGATAAATCCACACAGACGTGTACGTTATGTACACCCAAAGAATAGTCATTCATTTCTCCATTCCGCCAGACAAAATTGTGATTCCATCCATGTCAAACATTAACATTCCATTTTTATATTATTCATATATTATGACGTCTTTGACATTACGAGAGTGAGAGGTCTATCGGTGAAAGAAAGAGACTATAAATTATATTAAATTATGTTTAATAACTTTTTTGTTGTGATTATTTATTGTGAGCATTGTGTCAACAAGCACAGTTTAATTACCTGTTTAAGGATCAATAAAGGATATCGTATCTTATCTTATCTTATCTTATCTTATTTTACTTTATCGTATCGTATGTTATTTTATCTTATCGTATACTATCTTATTTTACCTTATCGTGTTGTATCTTATCTTATCTCATCTTATCGTATCTTATCGTATCTTATCTCATCATAAAATGTTGCCAAAGGAAAGAGAGGTTACCTGTCAGGGGTACGTCCCCAAATATGCTCCTGGCTGCTTTCTCGGCATCACTGTTGACATGGCGACTTCGTTGTCGTTTGTTGTTTGTGCGCATGTCATTGTGATCACGGTGAGACTGGCTTTGGTGGTGACTCGATTCCTTCCTGTTCTCGCGGGACAACTTCCGGGCCGGACGAAAAGAAGCCCGGAAGCCAAAAGATGACCGACTCATGATGCTTAGAGTGGCACTGAAATTGAATAAGTGACAGATTAAAATTTAGTTTCGATTTTATCAAAAGTTTAAATAACGTATAAATTCGCATAGTCATGATAATTTATACATTACAGGAATCAAATTTAGAGTGTCCCTAGTTCTGATCTAGAGATTTTGCGTATATTGGATTTTTTTTTCATGAAAAACTCGGAAAATTGTACTGCAAGCTGTGTTTCTGAAGTATGTGATGGGAGGTTTGACACTTTTTCTTTCCCAATAAATTATTTGTGAGCTTGAAAAACTCTTTAGTATTTCTGGTGTTCTCAAACTTATCCAGATAATAGTTTCTTTTGCTTTTTGGTACTGTTGTTTTCATTTATTTCTTTCGTGATATGTATATTTCGACGAATAATCCCGATTTCTTCGACCTTCTCTCAGCCCTTCTTTTTTTCTTGTTTTGCACGCTTAACCTCAAAAGTATACCACGGATATGGCTTTCTCAAATTTACTGTTCTTTGTAATAAGAGGAGCATCTTTGTCTAGAACTTCTAAGATCATACTTTTTAAATTGGTAAAGTTCACGTCTTCACATTTAAGCTTAAGACAATCAGACATATCTTCTTTAAACCGTGGAATGTCGAGTTTCCTAAGATCTCTGGACAATATTTGTTTACGTGTTGTGTGTCTGGTCATATTGGTGCTGATATCAAAGCACACAAAAGAATGATCCGACAGACAGATCTCGTCAACAACAACCGGAGTAGCCAATTTCATGCCGGCACTCGTCAAGACCCAGTCGATGGTGTGTCTGTCACTGTGAGTCGGCACCATCTCATGAGTGGATAATTATGCCTTCATACTTCTGACGTCTGGAATACCACGTTTAAAATGAACAATAAAGTCTCCAAGAACAACATTCTTCTTGGCTTTGGTGTTTATTTTTAGAACAAAATCTTCAAATTGATCAATAATGTTGGTGTCTTAGTCCCATTTCTAGCACATGGTGTTAGTCTATAAATAGAGTGGAGTTTGATAGAGTCGTGTTTACAATCGATCATGATTCCAGCATATTCAAATGTTTTATATTCCGAATTGTCATTAATCACTTTTATTGTCAACGATGACCAATGAATAATTGCAATTCCGCCACCTTTTCTGGTTTTCTTGGGAAAGATTGCAAAGCGTAACCTAATGATGTTAAATATAACATTGTTGACTCGTCACCATGTTCTGATAGCCATGTTTCTGTGACACACAAAACATCTAAGTCATGTTGACCTATAATTTCTTTCAGTTCTATTGTCTTATTTCGGCAGGAAGCGAGCATCAATTTGACCAATCTTTGTCGTTTGTCGTAAATTGTTGTTTGTGTATTTACAGAAATCAGTGTTGAAGCAGGACGGGGTTCAAATTGGTGGTCGATAGCCACTAACGATGTTAATGTTGTGTATTTCATCTGTTTACCGATCAGTGCAGGCCCAACAGTTTATATACTGGCGAGAGCGTTATTCAACCAGTTGTTGTTTTGGCTGTAGTCTTTTATTGTCTCCACTTTGGTCAAAGTGAAGGGAAGCCTGGGCTGATAGACAGGCCCCGGGCGACAGTCAACGATGGTATTGTGATCATTGTTTACGTTGATCACCGCGAGTTGAACGACGTTTGTAAACATTTGATGCATTGAGTGGAATTCTAGATGAAATGGTTGTAGTAAAACTAGTGGATAAAACTAAAGGATGATAGAAAACCATCCTAAAAAGATGTTCAATTTCACAGTATAAAACGGATAAAAGGTTTATAAAAACGTATCTTAGAAGATGCACAGCACGATGTAGAATACGAACATGATAATATTTCCACTTTTAAAAAATCCAATAAATTCACGTAAAAGGCAGAGAATCATAAAAATATTGGAGCTGGACAGAAACACAGCCGGTTAGGTGTACTACACACTACACACTCAATCATTCTCAGTAGCAACAACATCATCATTTCCATCCTCATCACCAGATCATCGTCATCTTCTTCATCATCATCACCACATATCGTCATCATCGTCTATTTCCTTCTCCTCCTCCTCTTTATCATCATCATCATCTTCATTATCATCATCATTATCACGTCCTCATCATCCTCATCATCATCCTCATCACCATGACCGTCATCCTTTTCATTCTCAGTAGTATCATTATCATCATCATCATTACCATCATCCTCCGTCGTCATCATCGTCTACTTCCTCCTCCTCTTTATCATCATCATCATCATCATCATCACCATGATCATCATCAACGTGCTCATCAGCATCCTCATCACCATTATCATCATTATCATCATCATCATCATTATCATCATCATCATCATCACAATTTCATGCTCAGTGGCATCATCATCATCATCACCAGAGATGCGTATGACATGTTCTGTAACCTCTTGATTTGCCTGACCAAACGTACACTGCAGACTCGCGATAGTTTGTGGGTGTCGAGACAACGTTTCATAACGACAGTCTGTGGACAAACCGCAATAGACCAATGATCCCTATAGCAAAGTGAATTACTTCAAGTTATAAACGAATTTGCTCACAAACTTCTCCTCGTTGCCATTGCGTCGGTTACTCCATGGATGTCAGCCTAAAGCTAAAGATATACTAAAGCCCGTCCGACTGTTGTGTTCAAAATGAAGACAGTTGAAGGATTCAAAACTATGAATATACTGCGCCCGCTATTTGTTGCCTTCATCATAATTTTTTAATGTTATTATTTTTTTATTATTGAAGAAAAAAAGAATTCTGCTCGAATCTTGCCTAGAAATGTGGTCGCTCGTTTCAACAATGAAATCAGATTTTTTTGTATCTAATTAACCGTTAAACAGATATTGGCAGTGAAAAATGACCCCGCTAAGCCCGGTGACGTCATCATCAGCCAGCGACGTCCGTCTTGAAGGATATAATGCAGCATGCGACACTTCAACCCGGCTGTCCTCGAACGGGTGCCTGCTAGCTGGACTCAAGTTAACTGGTCTGTCCGTCAAGTCTCTATTTCATTTGTAATTAAGGCCTGCTCGGTTTTCATCCTTCCTTTGTTGTCTTCAAACTGGGCTTAGTATATCATTACCCTAAGTCACGGCAAACTCAGCCTTTGCATTCAATGGGTTCCTCGTTTTTATCCGGGGCATATTGCCCCGTTGTAGACTTTGCCAGATCGTGGCTTTCTTTCCCATTATTTTGATATACCAAAGTTTTTTTTAAAGATTTTGACTTTTTTAAATTATTTAATGCCCTACCCAGACAGCTGTGACAGTTATATTAGTCAGTTACGAACCATGTGATCACTGTCATGATGGACAGGGTTTACTTAAAACAAACAATTATTAAACTCTACATACTACATGTCGGCAACCCTGACAAACTTTCGAGTCCGGGAGCACCTCTAAAAAACAAAAACAGAAAGAAGAAAGACGAGAATATAAAAACTAAAAGATGAAAAGTAAACACTGATTCAAATATTTCGAAGGACAGTTTGGACACAGCGATATCATGAGGTTCTGAGTTCGAATGCTGACAATGCTAAGTCCTAAGTTGCGTTCCTATGGAAAGACATAATACGTACTTTGCCCAATCGACGCAGGTGGAAATGAGTACAAACGACAGCTTAGGAGTAAAACCTACAACAGACTAGCCTTCTGTCCAGAAGGTGATTATTATAACCGGTTCAGTTTAACGCTGTAAAAAACCCCACAGAATACATTCTGGCTCCATTGCCCGTAAAGGTCTTGAAGGAACTTAACATTACTTACAAAACTCAGAGAGAGAGAGAGAGAGAGAGAGAGAGAGAGAGAGAGAGAGAGAGAGAGAGAGAGAGAGAGAGAGAGAGAGAGAGAGAGAGAGAGAGAGAGAGAGAGAGAGAGAGAGAGAGAGAGAGAGAGAGAGAGAGAGAGAGAGAGAGAGAGAGAGAGAGAGAGAGAGAGAGAGAGAGAGAGAGAGAGAGAGAGAGAGAGAGAGAGAGAGAGAGAGAGAGAGAGAGAGAGAGAGAGAGAGAGAGAGAGAGAGAGAGAGAGAGAGAGAGAGAGAGAGAGAGAGAGAGAGAGAGAGAGAAAATTTAGGATCCCATTGCGCCTTGCTAAGATCGTTAAAATTTGGTAATTACAGAGACTGTCCTCCAATGGTTCGAGCCCTAAATCATGCAGCCTAACGGCAAGCCCTGTACGCCGATCGGTAAAAGACTCGGTAGTCCAGAGATAAAGTATCGGCATCCCAACCAAAAGGTAGTGTGTTCAAGCCAATAGAAGCAACACACCCTTCACCCCCCTTGGTCCGTGTAGGTGGATCGACACCTTGTCGCATCGGCGTAGGACGGTACGAATGAGCTCTCGTGTGCAGATCACAACACTCTGTGCACATCAAAGATACCTTGGGCAGTCTGGGTAAAATTGAAGACCTTTGCAAAACCCTCGAGATCACCTTTAGTTGTGGATGTCGGTAAAATCTAATCAAATCTTCTTTTTTTTTTTAAACGTAAACCGATCAAGACATGACTTTCATTTCGGGGACTTCTTCAGACCCAATGTATTTATGGGATCCCTGATCTACAACGAATTAAGCTATAGGAGTCTGTGACCAGGCCTCAGCCTCTTGAGCTATAGGAGTCTGTGAACCAGCCCTCAGCCTCTTGAGTGTTTTAGCGAAACCTGACGGTTGCCCCTTTTCAAAGATTCTCTTGGAGTTCAAAACGACTTTTGACTGAAGATGGCGGTTGGCGAGGTGTTATTAATACATTCTACTTCTTTCTTTTCCATTTTCCATTTCCTTTCCTCTTGCTGTTTCCTCTTAATTCACCATGAGATCACCGCAAATGATGGGCAGGGTAATACTCAATCAACAACAAAATTTGACTGACTGACTGACTGACTGACTGACTGACATCAATTGTCCTAGCATAGACAAACAGTGTGAGGCAAGGGTATGTCGAATATGACGAATGGGAACATGAAATAAAGATATAGAAGCCCCATAGGGACAAAGATGAGTCAAAGATAAATGAATAGACAAAATGAATACAAGTTTGAGCGTCAGGGTAGAATCGAAACCCACGACCTCGGCGTCGGTACACAACCAATATCATTTCGCCATGAAAAGAGAACTTTGTAAATATGAGGCGTGATGAGGCGTTGTAGCTAAACCGTAGTGTTATGAGCTTATAAACAATCACAACGGCACTGGTTCAAACCCCACGGCTGACACAGGGTTTTTTTTCACAACGTTGTACTCTTAGGAATGGTACTTTACTCTGCTTTCCTTACTTGACTCAGATGTGAATGACTACCCAGCTAACGGTAGAAAAGATATTGACAGAGTGTTAGTACCAAGCAACCTAAAGGGTTGCTATACTGTGTATGCTCAATCAGGGAGTTGACAAAGACTTTGAACGAAATGATCTGCTGGGTGATAAATGATGTGCGGTCCGTAAGTCTGCATTTGTGCGGGGATACAGACCATCAATCCATCTTTATCTTTTATCTTTATGCTTCTTCGTCCTTAAAGAAGCTTTTTTCTGTCTGGTACCCAAAGTTGTGTTTTTATTCTACTCATTCTTTTGTATCTGTCTGGTCATTATCTCAATCGGGCTTCAATAACATAAATGTAATATCCCGTGTCATTATTCGTCACTGTCCAGCCAAAGTCACTCAACTATCAGTACAAAATCCCAGGGTCACAACGTCCGTTTGAGAGACGTAAGGGAGCCAACCATCTAGGGTCGCCGTGTCAAATTTGACCGGTGTATTGTCTCGGAAACAACACTGATTATCGTTCTTTTAACCATATTGCGTATGGATCAATTCCACATCAGCCATATTTGCAGTGTGTGCTCTTGCATAACATATTGTTTGAATTGCGATGTGAGATTATTGGAGGAGGGATTCTGAGATTGGCTTTTCCCATCTTATCAAATTTAAAGGGGAACAATATATTATGGTCCACTTATCTGACTCATTCTGTCTCTTGGTCTCAGTCTTTCTCTCTGTCCTCTGTTTATCTAACTGTATGTATATCTGTCTGTTTGTCTGTTTGTCTGTCTGCCTGTGTCAGTCTCTGTCTTTGTCTCTGTCTCTGTCTCTCTGTCTCTGTCTCTGTCTCTGTCTCTGTCTCTGTATCTGTCTTTGTCTCTGTCTCTGTCCGTCTCTGACTCTGGCTCTGTCTCTATCTATCTGTCTGTCTGTCTGTCTGTCTGACAGTCTCTCTCTCTCTCTCTCTCTCTCTCTCTCTCTCTCTCTCTCTCTCTCTCTCTCTCTCTCTCTCTCTCTCTCTCTCTCTCTCTCTCTCTCTCTCTCTCTCTCTCTCCCTCCCTCCTCCTCTCTCTCTCTCTCTCTCTCTCTCTCTCTCTCTCTCTCTCTCTCTCTCTCTCTCTCTCTCTCTCTCTCTCTCTCTCTCTCTCTCTCTCTCTCTGTCTCTCTCTCTCTCTCTCTCACTCTCTCTCTCTCTCTCTCTCTCTTCTCTCTCTCTCTCTCTCTCTCTCTCTTTCTCTCTCTCTCTCTATATCTCTCTCTCTCTCTCTCTCTCTCTTTCTCTCTGTCTCTCTCTCTCTCTCTCTCTCTCTTTGTTCTCCTCTCTCTCTCTCTCTCTCTCTCTCTCTCTTTCTCTCTGATAGATCTCTAGATCTAGGGATAGATAGATAGATAGATAGATACATATCTACATCTCTCTCTTTATACATACATATTTATGTGCTACATATGGCATATTATTCTATATATAGCTGTGTGTCTATGTTTGTCTCTGCTCTGTTTCAGTCTCAGCAATAGACATAAAATATGAACATGTAGATGGGTTGATTGATGAATATATAAGTACAAATATGTTGATAGATAGATAGGTAGATAGATAGATAGATAGATAGATAGATAGATGGATTGATAGATATATAGATAGATAGATAGATAAGATAAATAGATAGATAGATAGATAGATAGATAGATAGATAGATAGATAGATAGATAGATAGATAGATAGATAGATAAATACATACATAGATAGATAGATAGATAGATAGATACATACATACATAGATACATACATACATACATACATACATACATACATACATACATACATACATACATACATACATACATACATACATACATACATACATACATAGCTACACAGCTACATAGATACATAGGATCAGATATGGCAAAGAGGTGATGATAAATAGAAAAATTGATACAAAGATATGCTGATCAAAAGCTAGAAGTGTGCAGTCACATCGGCGGTGAGATAGATGGATCAATAATAAGCATAACTAGAATTAGATTGAGGAGGCTACAGAAACAAGTTCAATTCATGTGGAGAAGGCAATCGGAAGGCGATTTGTTTTCTTCATCTGTACGAAGAGATACAGAGATAACGATCATGTCAACGAAAGATCCAGGCCTAGAAAGAAAAGCGGGAAATTACTATAAGTTAACATCCGACAACTGGGCCGGTCCAAAATCGGAAATCAGGTCTTATAAACATAATTCTTTGGCGTTTCATCAAAACCACACCTGCTTTTAAATCAATGGAACACAATTTTCTCCATGCACTGCATTATAATATATTACACAGTAAATACCCATCGTTAATTGTTTTATTTTTCTTCCCTTTCTTTCTTCTTTCTTCTGTGGTTTTTTTGTTGTTATTCCATGTCAAATTTTAGGTCATTACAACTAGATCCGTATTTTGATTAAGTGACTGTAAAAGGGACAATTTCGAATTTTGTTTAATCTAATAGCGATGTGGTCATTTTTTAATACTTCAATTTTAATGTCCAATATTATATTTCCATCCGTCTTCATATTAGTTAATGTTATCTTCCACAACCAGCGGAGTGAAATATGTTGTATGGAGTCTATCATTGTGTTCATTTGAGTTAATAAATTTCATTGTTATGATTCAAATATTAAGTTGTATATCTTGTGTTAATAATTATTTATGTGATTTAATGAAATATTAGCAGAGATTCATTATTTTAATAATTCTTTTGAAATTTATCATCATGTAACAACAGTGTTATGTTTGGTGCATATTCCTGTAATCCCTGCTTTTGGAGCCCAATTCACTTGACACATCCCTGTAAACCGTACCCTTTGAGCTGGATTCACTCGACAAATTCAAGTAAACCGCACTCTTGTAGCCCAATTCACTTAACACATTCAAGTAAACCGCACTCTTGTAGCCCAATTCACTTAACATATTCAAGTAAACCGCATTCTTGTAGCCCAATTCACTTAACACATTCAAGTAAACCGCACTCTTGGAGCCCAATTCATTTGACACATTCCTGTAAACCGCACTCTTGGAGCCCAATTCATTTGACACATTCCTGTAAACCGCACTCTTGGAGCCCAATTCATTTGACACATTCCTGTAAACTGCACTCTTGGAGCCCAATTCATTTGACACATTCCTGTAAACTGCACTCTTGGAGCCCAATTCATTTGACACATTCCTGTAAACTGCACTCTTGGAGCCCAATTCATTTGACACATGCCTGTAAACTGCACTCTTGGAATCCCAATTCACTTGACACATGCCTGTAAACTGCACTCTTGGAACCCAATTCACTTGACACATGCCTGTAAACTGCACTCTTGGAATCCAAGTAAACCACACTATTGGAGCTTGACACATTCCTGTAAACCGCACTCTTGGAACCCAATTCACACATTTGACACATTCCTGTAAACCAAGTAGACACTGTTGGAACCCAATTCAGTTGACACATTCAAGTGGACCGCATTATTGGAGCGCAATTAATTTGACACATTGCTGTAAACCGCACTCTTGTAACTCCAATTCATTTGACACATTCAAGTAGACCGCACTTTTGGAGCCCAATTCACTTGACACATTCAAGTAGACCGCATTGTTGGAGCCCAATTCATTTTGATACATTCAAGTAAACTGCATTGTTGGAACCCAATTAATTTGACACATCCCTCAAAACATTAATAGTTGTGTTACTCTAAACAAAAACGCACTCTCTATATTACCATGTTAGTTTATTTCTCAAGAGATTTCATTTTAAAATATACATTCCATACGTAGACCGCATTATTGGAGCCCAATTCACTTGACACATTTACGTAGACCGCACTCTTGGAGCCCAATTCATTTTGATACATTCCTGTAAACTGCTCTCTTGGAACCCAATTCACTTGACACATCCCTGTTACAAACATTAATAGTTGTGTTACTCTAAACAAAAACGGCATTCACAAATCTATATTACCATGTTAGTTTATTTCTCAAGAGATTTCATCATTAAAATATACATTCCATACGGTCTTGTTTTGGGCAATCGGTCAGATGCAATTCGTTTGATACTGTTGACACAGTTTTTCCTTAATTTGTGGATGTGTAATAAAGGGTTGTTGTGTAATCGGCCAACAATACGTCATACTGTTGTTGTGTAATCGGTCAACAATACGTCATACTGTTGTTGTGTAATCGGTCAACAATACGTCATACTGTTGTTGTGTAGTCGGGCAACAATACGTCATACTGTTGTTGTGTAATCGGGCAACAATACGTCATACTGTTGTTGTGTAATCGGCCAACAATACGTCATACTGTTGTTGTGTAATCGGCTAACAATACGTCATACTGTTGTTGTGTAATCGGCTAACAATACATCATACTGTTGTTGTGTAATCGGCTAACAATACAATACGGCTCATACTGTTGTTGTGTAATCGGCTAACAATACGTCATACTGTTGTTGTGTAATCGGCTAACAATACGGCATACTGTTGTTGTGTAATCGGCTATACGTCATACTGTTGTTGTGTAATCGGCTAACAATAACAATACGTCATACTGTTGTTGTGTAATCGGCTAACAATACGTCATACTGTTGTTGTGTAATCGGCCAACAATACGTCATACTGTTGTTGTGTAATCGGCCAACAATACGTCATACTGTTGTTGTGTAATCGGCCAACAATACGTCATACTGTTGTTGTGTAATCGGCCAACGATACGCCATACTGTTGTTGTTTAATCAAAACGTAAAACCGTGCTACCATTTTAACCCAATTGAATTATTCGCTGCTAGTTGATCCTTGTGAAGTTTTCAGCCTGTAAAATTCAGTGAAAACTGTCATTAGATTTTTTAAAGAAAAACGAAACCCCGGTAAAGCTATGTTGTGGATAGATGAACAGACAGAATATTATGATCATTTTACATCGCCATAATCCATTTGATTGTCTAGACTTGATTTGTGTTCCTGATTCTGTGTTACACGCAACATTCCCTTCATCGTTCGATCGATGCTTCAGTCATTATTATAGTACTACTAAGTATCACTTGCCTGTTACCAGTGTTACCCCCTCCTGCAATGATACCAATCAGAAAGCAAAATTCTAGTCTGCTAAGGCGTAGATTGTTTGCACTACCCATCCCAAGCAGTAACTAGGCACCACACGTCAACTTCTTAAAACACAGTCAATCACAGCAAGATGATGTATAGTAAAATATTCAGAAATAGAAAA
>JAXRKP010000351.1:167500-180000 GCA_037039925.1 Doris montereyensis | reverse complement strand
TAGAACATCCTATAGAATGAACATCCTATAGAATGCTGGGATATAATGAATAGAAAATATAGAATGCATAAGTCATGTAAAGAATGCATAGAACATCCTATAGAATGCCTAGGAAATATATAGAATGCATAAGTCATGTATAGAATGCATAGAACATCCTATAGAATGCCTAGGAAATATATAGAATGCATAAGTCATGTATAGAATGCATAGAACATCCTATAGAATGCCTAGGAAATATATAGAATGCATAAGGCATGTATAGAATGCATAGGGCATCTATAGAATGCCTAGGAAATATGTAGAATGCATAAGTCATGTATAGAATGCATAGGACATCTATAGAATGCATAGGACATTATAGAATGCATAGGACATCAATAGAATGCATAGGGCATCTATAAAATGCATATGACATGTATAGAATGCATAGCACATCCTATAGAATGCCTAGGAAATATATAGAATGCATAAGGTATCTATAGAATGCATAGGACATGTATAGAATGCATAGAACATCCTATAGAATGCCTAGGAAATATGTAGAATGCATAGGGCATCTATAGAATGCATAGGACATATGTATAGAATGCATAGAACATCCTATAGAATGCCTAGGAAATATGTAGAATGCATAGGGCATCTATAGAGTGCATAGGACATGTATAGAATGCATAGAACATCCTACAGAATGCCTATGAAATATATAGAATGCATAAGTCATGTATAGAATGCATAGGGCATCTATAGAATGCATACGACATTATACAATGCATAGGACATCTATAGAATGCATACATATATAGAATGCATAGGGCATCTATAGAATGCATAGAACATGTATAGAATGCATAGCACATCCTATAGAATGCCTAGAAAATATATAGAATGCATGGGGCATCTATAGAATGCATAGGACATATGTATTCGAATGCATAGAACATCCTATAGAATGCCTAGGAAATATGTAGAATGCATAGGCATCTATAGAATGCATAGAACATTTATAGAATACATAAAACATCTATAGAATGCATAGGACATCTATAGAATGCATAGGACATGTATAGAATGCATAGGACATCTATAGAATGCATAGGACATATATAGAATGCATAGGACTATATAGCATAGATAGGACATTCTATAGAGTGCATAGGACATATATAGAATAGATAGGACATATATAGAGTGCATAGGACATATAAAGAATGCACAGAACATCTATAGAATGCCTAGAAGATATATAGAATTCGGGATATCTGTAGAATGCAAAGCATTTATAGAATGTATAAAACATCTATACAATGCTTAGGAAATCTATTGAATGCGTAAAAAATCTATAAAATGCATAGGAAATCTATGTAATGCCAATGACATCTATACAATGCCTAGGGAATCTATAGAGGGCCTCGGAAATCTAAGAATGTGCCAATGAAATCTATAGAATGTCTAGGAAATCTATAGAATGGAAATCCTATAGAATATTATATATAAGAGATATATTGACTGCGTAGGAAAACTATAGAATGCCTCGAAAATTTAAGAAATGCCAATGAAATCTATAGAATGTCTAGAAATCTATAGAATGCCTAGGAAATGTATAGAATGCCTAGAATGCCTGCTTAGGAGATCTATAGAATATCCAATAAATATAAAGAATGCCTAGGAAATGTATAGAATGCCTAGAAATGTATAGAATGCCTAGGAGATCTATAGAATATCCAATAAATATATAGAATACGTAGGAAATGTATAGAATGCCTAGGAAATGTATAGAATGCTTAGGAGATCTATAGAATATCCAATAAATATATAGAATGCCTAGGAAATGTATAGAATGCCGAGGCAAAGAAGGCAAAATTTATCGAATAGTAAAAATATGATGTTGTTTTTCATTGTTGTATTGTATGTGTGGTATATAGAATTGCAACAGGGTGACTCGGTAGTCCAGAGGCAAGGTGACTTCCTCCTAACCCAAAGGTAGTGGGTTCGAGCCCCGTCAACAGTTGAAAAATGTTCTAGAGTTTATTCGAGCAACATCTCCACCCTCCCCCATCTTGGTCCAGGTAGGTGGATTGACACCTAGTCCCATCGGAGACGGATGGTGAAATGGAGGTCCCGTGTGCAGATCACAACACTTTGTGCACGTCAGAGCTCCCTTGGCAAAATTAAATGAATAAATCCTACCAAAAACCCCGAAATCACCTTAGTTGTGGATGTGGGTAAATCAAATGAAATCAAATAGAATTGCAAGGGTTATCGATGCAAAATATGAAAGAGTTTTGTTGATGTGCTTCATGTTTTTCCTAGTTATTTATACATTGTCTAGACATTACATGTATACAATAATGGCACTGATTATCTGTGCAAAGTATGAAGTATTTCTATTATGTTGGATTCCAATGCGTGTTTCATTCTTGACCTAGTTATTGTAAACTGTGTCTAAGCATTATAATAATATATAGAATTGCAAAGAATAAACGTACAAAATTACGAAAATGTTTCTTTCTGTTATGTGCAGTTAGAATGCAGTAGAAATGTCCAACAAGAAAAATGAAGACAAAAAATGTACGAAACCTTAATATGAAAAATAATTAAATTTGAAAATACCGGTTCTCTTCTTGTAAATGGATTACAGATAAACAGTGAGACGAGGGGCATGTCAAAACTGATCAATATTGACATGAAATATCATACTGAAGCCCCATGAGGTAAAGATAAGACAAATAGAACGGAATAAACCCAAGAAAAATAATTCCGTTGTATTGTGTTCGCCTTTGTCCATATAAGGTTTCAAGCTATGTTTCATGTCTTTATTTGTTAGTTGCAAATGAATTAGCAAAGGAAAGTATGAAAACAAGGTCACCAGATGGCTTTTGGAAGGTGTTAACTAGAGGAAAGTTCAATACATGTATTATGTTTAAAGATCAAGCCTGCTATATCCCGGTTGGTATGTAGCACGATTATTAGAACAAGTCAGTATCCAGAATCTCTCAAGCTCAAGGTGGATGAGGCTGTCGCTGCACTACAAGCTCACCAGGCGAAGGAACAAGCTACCACCACCAAAAAGGATTAGAGCTCAAGGCTAAACACGATGTAATGGAATGTAGTCTCTCTTTCTCTCTTTTTTAAAGGATAGAGATATCAATATTATACTTTTCTTTTCTATTAACTCTATCTAGGTTACGAGGCGTAGATAAGCCGTAGTGTTGTGAGCTTGTTATCACAACCGCACTAGTTCAAACCCACGGCTGGCACAGGTGGAATTTTTTTTGCAACGTTGTACTCTTAGAAAAGGTACTTCACTCTACTTTCCTCACTTGACTCAAGTGAGGATGAGTACCAAGCTGTATGCAGAGAAAGATATTCTCCCAGTCTTTGTGCGGAAAGGCTAACAGGCTTGTGTACTGTATGCTCCCCCGAGGAGTTGAGAAGGTTTTGAATGAATTGGCCTGCTGGGGGAGACATGATGTACAGTCTGTGAGCCTGCACTTGTGCGAGGATACGGACTATAAATGCATCTTCATCTTTTTATCTTTAGGTTGTTTTTAAGGGCATTATGATTATGTGGTTGTTATGCGAAGATCATGTTTTAGTCTGAAGTGAGTCTTATGCTTACAACTTTAATAGATAGATCAGAAAAAAGTGTTGAGATAGATCATCCATCCTTTTGACTTTCAATTATTGCACTTTTAAGATTTTGGCAACGGATACAACCGTCGCTCTCTAGAACTGAGTTGGGGGCTCGATAGTCTAGAGGCAAGGTGTCGGTCTCTCAACCAAAAAGTAGTGGGTTCGAGCCCCGCCAATGGTTGAACAATATTGTTTCGAGCAAAGTCTACCTCCCTGGTCCAGTAGGTCAATCGACACCTAGTCCCATCGGAAACGGGCGATAAAAGGAGGTCCAGTGTGCAGATCACAACAACATGTTCACGTTAAAGGTCGCTTAGATGTGTACAGAGCAGCCTGAGAAAAAAATTCAAATCCTGCCAAAAACCCCGAGATTACCGTAGTTGTGGATGTGGGTAAATCAAATCAAATCAAAATTGAACGTAGTCAACTAAATTGTGTAGGGATAGATGCTGTTCGGTGTGTGGAAAGCTTTCTGTAGCCGTTGGTTTCAATACCATGTCGGTTGTGATGTTCATCACTCTTTCAGATTTTGCAGTGCTTGGCGTTCTGGTCAAAACTTTCACCTTCCAAGGAGTTCAGGTTTCTACATTGTTTAAATTTCTCTTTCTTTCTTTTTAGCTTTTTGTTTTCCTCCAAGTTTTTTACAAGATGTTTACCATGTATCAACATTTTTCATCATGTTTGCCATGACATCACGTTTCTTTACCCTGCTTGCCATGTCATCAAGTTTTTTACATCATGTCTTCCATGTCATCAAGTTTTTTACATCATGTTTTCCATGTCATCAAGTTTTTTACATCATGTTTGCAATGGCATCAAGTTTTTTACATCATGTTTGCAATGGCATCAAGTTTTTTTGCCACCATGTTTGCAATGGCATCAAGTTTTTTACCATGTTTGCCATGGCTATCAAGTTTTTTTGTCATGGCATCAAGTTTGTTTGCCATGGCTTCAAGTTTTTAAAATCATTTTTGCAATGTATCAAGTTTTTTTATATCATGTTTGCCATGGTATCAAGTTTCTTTACCCTGTTTGCCATGGTATCACGTTTCTTTACCATGTTTGCCATGGTATCACGTTTCTTTACCATGTTTGCCATGGCATCAAGTTTCTTTACCCTGTTTGCCATGGTATCACGTTTCTTTACCATGTTTGCCATGGTATCAAGTTTCTTTACCCTGTTTGCCATGGTATCAAGTTTCTTTACCCTGTTTGCCATGGTATCAAGTTTCTTTACCCTGTTTGCCATGGTATCACGTTTCTTTACCCTGTTTGCCATGGTATCAAGTTTCTTTACCATGTTTGCCATGGTATCAAGTTTCTTTACCATGTTTGCCATGGTATCAAGTTTCTTTACCATGTTTGCCATGGTATCAAGTTTCTTTACCATGTTTGCCATGGCACCAAGTTTCTTTACCCTGTTTGCCATGACATCAAGTATTGCCTGAACTGCTCCTATTGTGACATCCATCTGGTTCTCACCAGGCTATTACACCCTTGGCATGGATGGCTTCACACAAACACTGAATATGTTCTGCTGTGTATCCAGATCAATTCCGATCCGACACTTGGAGTTTGAATTGTCAGTTTTTTGGGGAGTGATACATGTGTCATCTTGATCCTTGGTGTAAGGCTCAGTAGTCAGGTCTAATCTTGGAGGAAAACCTTTCTTAGGCCACACAGAGCACGTTGGACGTATCGCATTGTCTATCCATTTCCATGTCTGGACCAACACATTGCCATGCAGCTTGCCACTTTTCACTGATGGGGTAGTCCCTAGGCAAGGCGTCGGCCTCTCAACCAAAAGGTAGTGGGTTCGAACCCCGCCAACGGTTTGAACATTTTTCTCGATTTTTTTCGAACAAAAATCTACTTCCCTGGACCAAGTAGGTCGATCGACACCAAGTTCCACCGGAGATAAACAGGAGTTCCCGTGTGCAGACAACACTCTCTGCGCATTAAAAAAATCCCTTGGTTGTTTACAGGACAATCCAGGCAAAATTATTAGTCCTACCAAAAAAAAACCGAGATCACCATAGTTGGGGATGTGGGTAAATAAAATCAGATCAAACTTTACTGATGGGAGTGTGCGTTCTTGTGTAACCACCCCATCCTTAGCTCTATTTTTGCCTCGGTCAAGTAAGAAATCCAGGGTTTCACTTTCAGTACTTTCATGTTCGTATACATCACCACACCACATGTATGCATCCTCATGTCTTTCTATTGTGTGGGTTTCATGCTTGATTTGCACAAAGGATTGTTTGCGTCGCTTGATTAAGGAGTCAGGGTGGGGTGTTGTAATTTTTGTCAATTATTTTAGGTTATTCAAGGCAGAATAACAACAATGATCTCTTGGAATATTGAGCCTGAATGGTGATTCTGATATTTCATTATTTATTTAAGTTTGTTACATTCAGGGAGGCTCTTTGCATTTGGTGGCATAATATGCCCTTTTATGACTATGACTGTAATGCAATACAAAAAGTATGTTCAAAACAAAATAGTTCAATAATTGTTAACACACATTTAAAAAATCGTTCAAAGAAATGTTAGTGCTCAGCTAACTCTTTGCTTAGACCTGATTTGCATGTGGATCGCATTTTAACTTGAATTCAATAAACTTTCATTCAGTTGTTTAAAAAAAAGACCACCCCAAAACAAACAAAAAAACAAATATTGATGATATTAATAACATTGATAATAATAATAATAATAATAATAATAATAATAATAATAATAATAATAATAATAATAATAATAATAATAATATTATAACAATAATAACAATAATAGCATTCATAACAATCATAACAATGATAACAATGATAATAATGATAACAGTGATAACAATGATAATAATAACAATAAAACAATAATAACAATAATGACCATAATAACAATAATAACAATGGTAACAATAATAACAATGATAACAATGATAACAATGATAGCAATGATAACAATGATAACAATGATAATAATAACAATAATAACAATAATAACAATAATGGCAATCATAACAATAATAACAATGGTAACAATAATAACAATAATAACAATAATAACAATAATAACAATAATAACAATAATAATAATGATAACACTGATAACAATGATAACAATGGTAACAATAATAACAATAATAACAATAATAACGATAATAACAATAATAACAATAATAACAATAATAAACAATAATAACAATAATAACGATAATAAGAATAATAACAATAATAAAAATTATAAAATAATAGCAATAATAACAATAATAACAATAATAACAATAATAAGAATAATAACAATAATAAAATAATAACAATAATAAAAATTATAAAAATAATAACAATAATAACAATAATAACAATAATAAAAATAATAACAATAATAACAATAATAACAATAATAACAATAATAACAATAATAACAATAGTAATAATAATAACAATATAATAATAATAACAATAATAACAATAATAACAATAATAACAATCTAACAATCATAACGCTGCTAACAATGATAACAATGATAACAATAATAACAATAATAACAATAATAACAGTAATAACAATATAACAATAATAACAATAATAACAATAATAACAATAATAACAATAATAACAATGATAACAATGATAACAATGATAACAATAATAACAATAATAACAATAATAACAATAGTAACAATAGTAACAATAATAACAATAATAATAATAACAATATAATAATAATAATATTAATAATAATAATACCAATAATAATAATAATATAATAATCATAATGATAGTAATAATTATTAATAATAATAATTACTACTACTACTACTACTACTACTACTACTACTACTACTACTGCTACTACTACTATTACTACTACTACTACTACTGCTACTACTACTACTGCTACTGCTACTGCTACTGCTACTGCTACTACTACTACTACTACTACTACTACTACTACTACTACTACTACTACTACTACTACTACTACTACTAATAATAATAGTAATAATAATATTACTATTACTACTACTACTACTACTACTACTACTACTACTACTACTACTACTACTACTACTACTACTACTACTACTACTACTACTACTACTACTACTACTACTAATAATAATAATAATAATAATAATAGTAATAATAATATTATTACTACTACTACTACTACTACTACTACTACTACTACTACTACTACTACTACTACTACTAATACTGCTACTACTGCTACTGCTACTACTACTACTACTACTACTACTATAAACTACTACTACTACTACTACTACTACTACTACTACTACTACTACTACTACTACTACTACTACTACTAATAATAATAATAATAATAATAATAATAATAATAATAATAATAATAATAATAATAATAATAATAATAATAATAATAATAATAATAATAATAATAATAATAATAATAATAATGATGATGATGAACACTTACAGAGCGGGTATACTGCTAAAAGAGACTCTAGGCGCTTTGCAATATATTATAAAATATACATTACGTCTATAGTGCATAGGTTGACATTGATAAGAACTACGCTTAGAAATGAGATTATATAGTAAAATCTCTGTGTATTAAAACCATTAACCAAGTGTTGCACAAATGGAAAGGATTGCAATTAACAATTTGGTACATAACTAATTACTTGATTTTAAAATCACGCAGGCTACATGTTACATCAATAAACATAGGGTACCAAAAGGCTATATATGAACATTCAAATGGTATAATGGAACAATAACATGAGGACTTTTCATTTGGGTTGGGGCATAGGGAGTTACGCAAAAATGTGAAAAGGCTCTGAATATTCTGCGAGTTGTGAGTCACACAGATTGGGGCGCTGACAGAGTGACTCTCTTGACATTATATATAACATTAGTCTGGTCCAAGCTAGACTATGGTTCTGTTGTTTATGGATCCGCCCCCAAACATGTGTTAAAAATGCTAGACCCCATTCATCATCAGGATCTTTGTATTGCCATAGGCGCCTTCCGAACTTCACCCGTAAAGAGACTATATATTGAAGCCGGTGAACCATATTACATCACCGACGCCTAAACCTGTCAATGAATTACTATTTGAAATGAAAGTCATTACCCCAAAACCCTGCTACAAAAACGTATTTGAAGCTTCCCTGCATGTGATATTTGAGACATCCAAATATACCCCACCGTTCGGCATTCGAATTTTCCCTCACATAATACACGGAAGCATAAAATACGAGGCAATATGTAACTTGACAATTACCCCACCATGGACCAAAAACAATATAAATTAAGATTTTTCATTGTCCAAATTCTCAAAAGACAAAACGAGCCCGCTCGTTTTTCAACAGGAATTTTTACAGACCAGGGATAATTTCCCTGACATTGTTCATGCCTACACAGATGGCTCGAAAGAGAGTGAAAAGGTAAGTGCTGCTCGACATTATCCGGATCATCCGGAATCCTCGAAGAATGGGCGTCTTATTATAATGCTTCTATTTCCAATGCTGAATTGCATGCCATTCTTTTGGCTTTGAATGATTTTAAAATGTATTGTCTGGACGGATAGTCTGTCTGCCCTTTAAGGTGTGAGAAATGCAGACATTAAAATCGGGTAATAATACTAATTAGACACGTTTTAAAAGACCTTGTTGGAGAACACATTACGTTTGTTTAGATACCGGGACATATTGGCATCAATGGAAATGAAAGGGCCGATAAGTTAGCAAAAGAGGCACGCTCGAAAGATGTCAGCCCTGGTGCTTAACTTGAGTTTGCAGACTTGAAGGTTTTAGTAAATAATTATATTAACATAACTTTGCAGGAGGAGTGGGACCAAGAAGTTAATAACAAGCTTCAGGAAGTGGTCCCAAAAGTGACAGAAAGGCCAAATATAAAAGTAACAAATAGAAAGGAAGAGAGCGTGTTAACCCATCTACATATTGGTCATTCGTGGCTTACGCAGGGTTTCTTGTTGACCAATCATAGCCAGCCTTTCTGTCTCTCCTATGATTGATTTTTTTGCTTTTACTCATGTTTGATAGAGTGCTCTGATCTGGTCGATGTACGAATAAAATATCATTCCGAAGGAAACATTTACAAACTCTTTCGGAATCATGATCTGGAAACTATTTCTGTTTATCTTTTAAAGAAATTTTTTACATTGACTATATCTATGATATTTACAAAATTTGACGGAAGCTTTTGATTTTTTAAAGTACATAATTTTCTACCTGGACAGTTGTCAGAAACTGTAGTCGGCTACGAACCTTGAGATCACCGCCACAGTGGACAGGGTTATTTCAAAGAAACAAATAAACAAACAAGCAAATAATACGTCTGGAATTTAATTGTCCATTAAACTTAAATGCATGCATTTTTCCAGGATAGGGCAATCGTCCTTTTTTTTCCAAAGAAATCAATTTCTCAGATAAAGTAGATATGGGGTTATCGGATGATAGAATAGAGTCGTCTATGTCAGAAGCGCATAATGTTTTGAAAAGGGCCCAGTTTGCTTGATTTAAATCGAAATATGCAGTAGAGTCCTATGGTCTGTTGGCTTGGAAGCTTAAGACGATAGGGTAGTGATCATTACCACAAAAATCGCCATGAACATGCCATGAGCAAGAGAGGGAGAGGCAATTGATAGACCGATGGCTGGAACTGACTGATAGACTTAATGAAGAAATGTTGCTTCTCCTGAGTTTAATCAAATTAAATTATAGTCGGAGATCAATTTCTCTATCATTCAACCACGGTTGTCTAGTCGGGAATCGCCTCAAAAGGAAAAAATGGACATTGAAATCCCCAAGTAAGAGGAAAAGGGAGGAAAGCTGAGATAAAAGGTATTCCATTTAATAAATGCTTGTGTTAACTGATGTTGGTAGGTATCAGAAAGTAAAATATCTATGCTAGTGTTCAACTCCAAATGGGTGTAGCGACAAGAATCATGGCGTAAAGGCGTGGTGATGTTACCCTGTATACAGGTGTATCTTGTTACTGACAACTTTCTGTTATCTTTACTTTCCTGCAGAAGAGGGTGTGGGTTGTGACGAAGGGACTGGTGGGGTCTGGGATAAAGGGAGGTGGTCGCGGTAGGAGACGGATTTGGGGTGACAAGGGTAGGGGGGTGAAACGATATGAGAGAAGATAGGGGTGAAGATGGGGGGGGGATGGCGTGTGGGAATACGATGATTCGAAATCCATTTCTTTCTCCCCCCCAAAAGAACAGCAAATCTGCTTTTGGTGGGGATAGATTTGTCCCCGCTGACCACTGGTCTTGTCTTCTGCTTAACCTGCATGGGCAACGATGCTGGGTTGGTTTTGAGTCCAGTAATCGAAAGGCTACTTGTAAGTCTTGGCGTTTTGTCCCGAAGAGCAGTGGCGTAAGCTTTTTCCTGCACAGAGGCATTCCACCGTGCTTTGCCTTATATTTGAGGATGGCATTTTCCTTCTGCCATTTCAGACAGTTCTTGGACGAGGCAGAGTGTCCACCTCTACAGTTTGGGCAACTGGGCTCTGAAGAGCATTGCTCTGAAGAGTGTCCACCCTTACCACAACGAGGAAAAGCGACCTCTCAATTACACTTCGTCTTTCCATGGCCGAACCGATGATAATTAAAGCACCTCATCGGGTTCGGGACAAAAGATCTGACACCTAAAACCTAATACTCGATGGTGAAGACTGCTGGTGGTTTTGGGTGCATAGAAGTTCAAGACCCACGTATGGGTCTTGATCTCCACCCCCCCCCTTGCAGACGAGTATTCGTCTTGCATTGGTAACCCCATTCAGTGCACTCACTGGTTGCTTAGATTAAAGAAAATCAACTTGAAAGACGGAGAAACAATGAAGTTTTCCTTAAGCAAACAAAAGTGATGGTAGAAGATTCCTCAACTCAAAACGGTCCTGGGATCATTTAAAAACTACATGCAAAACATGATTACTCTTTGTGACCTGGAAACAGAGTCTTTGACGCACACAAAATGAAAAACTCAAAATTATACGAGCAGTATAGACATGTATAGATTGCCTTACTTACTACAGGCAGAAGAAATATCTGGTAGAATATAAGCAAAAAATATGCACATTAATTGATATTTTACTCAGAATGCGTAAACCTTGAAAGTAGCTGGAATATTTTAATATCTCAGAATACTCCTTTTTTCCAACAGTGGCTTTGAGTGTCTGACACGGTATCCTTGAAGGAGACTCATGATGAAATTGTTATGATATAAGTGGTATCGAAGAAAACCCCATTTACTAAAGCTTTGTCTGATGTCAATTTAAAACATTTTAGTTCATTTGGGTTGTAGCACCACCCAGACACGTAAAAGTTCTGGGTTTTTTTATGGAATGCCGATTTGAACGTAAAATTGTGAACAACCGTCGGCGAGGCTCGAACCCACTACCTTTTAGTTAAGAGGCCAACACCTTGTCAGTGGACTACCGAGTCGAAGAAAAGGGACCAAATCACTGACGCACCGTTGATTGCACACCAGACCGTGACTTTCAGAGCTGTACAAAAGTCTCTGGCTAACGGTGTCGGGTTTCTCCTTACCCCAATAGATATTTGATCATCAGTTAATGTTGCTATTTAGATTTATTATTTTAATTAAATAAGCCTCCTCGGAAAAACTGCACATTAAAAGCGTTTATCTAGATCTCGTCTTGATTTGGTTCCATTTTGCTTCTAAACCTTTGCAATCAAATTGTCCACTCGCACTGTGTTATCTTGTGGAATCAACGCTTGTTTTACCGGCTCAACATACAGCATTAACAGTAGGTCTTAAGAAGGTATGAATGGCATGCCACCGCTTACATGTGTACGTCGCTTGGTGGACAGCTTCGGTTTA
>JAXRKP010000351.1:137500-155000 GCA_037039925.1 Doris montereyensis | reverse complement strand
CACACACGACAAGAATGGGATGTTTGTTCCAATGGACTTATTATTTCTTTCATGAAATTCATTTATTGCGATTTTTGGACTTGGCCGTTTTGAGAGACATAAGAAATTGAAAGCTCAGCTTTTGTGCACGTCAACGTTTCCGGTTTGTGCTATCAGTATTTGAGATTCGGAGAAGACGACACGACCGTTTTTTGCTGACGTCAACGAGTTTGTGCTATCAGTATTTGAGATTCGGAAGACGACACGACCGTTTTTTGCTGACGTCAACGAGTTAGCCGGTTTGTGCTATCAGTATTTGAGATTCGGGGAAGACGACACGACCGTTTTGTGCTGACGTCAACGAGTTAGCCGGTTTGTGCTATCAGTATTTGAGATTCGGGGAAGACGACACGACCGTTTTGTGCTGACGTCTTCAAGCCGGTTTGTGCTATCGGTATTTGAATTCGCATCCAACCGCTTTGTCTGACGTCTTCAAGCACTTCAACGATATTTGTCCTAGCCAGATGAATCCATTGATTATTCTTAGTCCTAGTCTAAATCATGTGAACATATTTTCAGTCGGTGAAGACATAACAGACGCAACTAAACAAACAGGAAAGGGGGGTGGGTGTCAAAAAGCTCGATCAAACGATCTCAGTCCATGTGACGTACACATATTGGCATGGTTCGCTTTTTTGTTTTTATGTTTATTCATTGAAATTTTCCCCGTCCATTAAGTGCGATGAACTCATTGCAAATTAAGAGGAAACAACAATAGCATTATGGCCGGTAAGCGGAAGAGAAAAGAAAAGAAGTAGGATCTACCAGTGACGCCCTTCAACTGTCTACTCATGGTTCACAATGGCTTTCCTTTCATGACAAAGAGAACCATAAAGGTACTCACCGAGATGACCATAAGGGTACCGAGATGACCATACTCACCGAGATATAGGTACTCACCAGAGGTGACCATAAGGGTACTCACCGAGATGACCATAAGGGTACTCACCGAAGTGACCATATGGGTACTCACCGAGGTGACCATATGGTACTCAACCGTACCTCACCGAGATGACCATAAGGGTACTCACCGAGATGACCATAAGGGTACTCACCGAAGATGACCATATGGGTACTCACCAAAGTGACCATATGGGTACTCACCAAGGTGACCATAAGGGTACTCACCGAGATGACCATATGGGTACTCACCGAAAGGACCATATGGGTACTCACCAAAGTGACCAAATGGGTACTCACCAAGGTGACCATATGGGTACTAACCGAGATGACCATAAGAGGTACTCACCGACCAAGGACCATATGACCATGGTACTCACCGAAGTGACCATATGGGTACTCACCGAATGACCATAAGGATACTCACCGAAGTGACCATAAGTACTCACCGAAGTGACCATATGGGTATTCAGCGAATTGACCATATGGGTACTCACCGAGATGATCATAAGGGTACTCACCGAGATGACCATAAGGGTACTCACCGAAGTGATCATATGGGTATTCACCGAAGTGACCATATGGGTACTCACCGAAGTGACCATATGGGTACTCACCGAAGTGATCATATGGGTATTCACCGAAGTGATCATAAGGGTACTCACCGAAGTGATCATATGGGTACTCACCGAAGTGACCATATGGGTACTCACCGAAGTGACCATATGGGTACTCACCGAAGTGATCATATGGGTATTCACCGAAGTGACCATATGGGTACTCACCGAAGTGATCACATGGGTACTCACCGAAGTGACCATATGGGTACTCACCGAAGTGACCATATGGGTATTCACCGAAGTGATCATATGGCTACTCACCGAAGTGATCATATGGCTATCACCGAAGTGACCATATGGGTACTCACCGAAAGATGACCATAAGGGTACTCACCGAAGTGACCATATGGGTATTCACCGAATTGACCATATGGGTATTCACCGAAGTGATCATATGGGTACTCACCGAAAGGACCATATGGGTACTCACCGAAGTGATCATATGGGTACTCACCGAAGTGATCATATGGGTACTCACCGAAGTGATCATATGGGTACTCACCGAAGTGACCATATGGGTACTCACCGAATTGACCATATGGGTACTCACCGAAAGGACCATATGGGTATTCACCGAATTGATCATATTGGTACTCCTGAATTGATCTCTCACCGAAAGGACCATATGGGTATTCACCAGATTGACCATATGGGTACTCACCGAAAGGACCATATGGGTACTCACCGAAGTGATCATATGGGTACTCACCGAAGTGACCATATGGGTACTCACCGAAGTGATCATATGTGTACGCAACGAAGTGACCATATGGGTACTCACCGAAGTGACCATATGGGGTACTCACCGAAGTGATAATATGGGGTACTCACCGAAGTGACCATTACAGGCAATTACTTTGCTAAAATGCTGACGCTTATCCTATTATGGCAGGCAGGAAAAATGTGTACCTAGTTCTATCGGAGACGGGCGATAATCTAGGAGGTTAGACAAGAACGACTCCGTTTCTCCCTGGTGTACACGTATTGCTTAAAGAGAACGTTGCCTACAAGGTGTACCCGCCATTCGCCCATCCCCAAACAAGACATGATTTGGCAATGCATTGATATTAGAGCAAATTAAGAATGACGTCAAGAGCTATTTAATAGATAGGCTTATCTTGAGAGAGGGCGGTTGGTGGGTCTTACTTCTTTCCTTTCCTTCTTTCACTGATTTTTGTTTTCATCTTGCTGTTTTCTCTTGATTCACCCTGAGATCAGCGCAATGGTGGACATGGTAAATTTCAAAGAAACAAACAAAAATCAGGTAGAGATGAGAGAATATGAGCAAACTCACGGATCTATGGAAGCAGCCTCAAGGAAGCTGGCCAGTTATCCTGCCGACCCACTTGGTCTGACATTTATTTAACATTGACTGCCTCGCAACTCGCAGCATACCCTTGAAAGTCTCACTTGTTTTGCTGAGATCTCGTGAGACTTCGACATCCGCCCTTTGTGGCGATGACATACCACGAGACGTACACTCGAGATAGTATCATTATAACAACACTGTTTGGTGACCTGTTGGGGAGGGGGGGGGCGCATGTGTTGAATAGTATGTGTAGAGGAGGAGAAGGCGGAGGAAGAGGAAGATGAGGAGGAGGAGGAGGAGGAGCAGGACGGGGAGGAGGAGGACAGTAGGCCATGGAAAAAGAAAAGAATTAATGAAAAGGAATTATTCGTATAGCGCCGATATTCACACAGAAGTGCTCAATGACGCTTACATTTCAACAAAATATACAATTGAACATTATGCAATGCTAAAACTCTGTCTATGCACACGCACGCACACACACACACACACACACACACACACACACACATATATATATATATATATATATATATATATATATATATATATATATATATAACGTCTAAAACATAATTTTTTGTAGACACAAATTTTCACTGGTAGGCTATATTAAAAAATTTGGTTTTCAATTTGCTTTTGAAGGCCGAAAAACTGGAACTAATTCTTGTTTCCAAAGAAAGGGCGTTTCAAATGTGAGGAACTGAAATTGGAAAGGGCAGGCAGAAAACGAGGATTTGAACATATTTCATTGAAGTTGTACTTAATGGGATGAACGAAGAAGTGGAGATGGTTTATAAAAGGTGATTACAGATTGAAGATAGTCGGGGGCCACATCATTGATATATGTGTAGACCAAACAGGCAACAATTTTAAATGAATTCTAGAATTGATTGGTAGCCAATGAAGAATGTCATATACCGTAACTTACATGATTTATTATACTGAAACTCTTTACTTTCAGATACGCCAACTGGCACGAAATGGAAATTGAATGAATAAACAAATACTTGAATAAATATGAATTAATTAATTTCTTTAGCTTAGATTAATCAATTGATTAATTAATTAATTAATGAACACAGCAAGACCCAAGTAAATAGATAGTTGCTGAGCAGCACTGCCGACACATGGCAATCAATACTCAAACAGCTTGAGGGCTAACGTCTGCATGTTAATAATTGGGTAGTGGTAGAGTAGTTGCTTGGCACTGTTTGGTGATATTAATGGAAACACTAGGAGAGCCTTGATTGAAATGACATGACGCGTTTGATTCACTTTTACCTTTGAATTCATATATTGAACTATTCGAATACGATGTTGGCAGCGACGAAAGACGATAATAATAAAGTTATAGTATAACCATAGCCAAGGCCTCCTATAGATACATTTCTGTCAGGACTCATTGTGACCCTTGGGTACTTTGCTGAACTTGTATATGCCATTTTCTCTCTGTGTATGTGGTACTCGTTGATAATCGGTTTGCTTTTGTTATTTATATGTATAACTTGACATTTCTGGAGATGGTATAATCTTCTTGCAGGTCTTTGGCATCGGCTGGGCTTTCGATATTTCTGTACAGGGGGATGTCGGGCAAATATCATTTATGTAGACCAGAAAAAACAGAGGCCCAAGCATTGCTCCCTGAGACACTCCAGATTTGACCCGAGCTGGTTCTGGTTCTTTTCAATAAAACACTTCCACATTCCTTTTCATGATATCTACTACGCTCTAATTTTTTATTTTGTTGAGGATTTTGTTGCGAACCTTATCAAACGCCTTGGAAAAGTCGAGCCATATGAAAATGTAATTACGTTCTTCTGTTTGTTCTATGCCTTTTTTGTTTGTTTTGAAGTCCGGAGATTGAGCTTCACTCACTTTATACTCTAGGACTTTTTTTTATTTTCTTAAAGCAGTGCCGTGTTTTGATATGAATGAGAGTGCTGGGTGGCCTCTGGCAAAATATAGGAGGTGGTCTGTGGCCGCATATAGTTGGGATGGGTTTTTTTGTTTATGTTTGCCACCACGACTGACTCGACAATGACCAAAATAATTATTGTTGTGGTTGTGAGAAGTGCGAACGGTTCTAGTTAAAATAATGGGTAGGAAATATGGTGAGAAACTGGTTGAACATCTGAGACCCATATTTTAAAACAGAATAATTCAATAATCAGGTATTAAAAATTCATAACTTATGGTAAAATATAAGAGGGTGTATTTAAAAGGACACAGTAGAAATCGGGAATTTAAACAAAACAAATAAATCCAGAGAAATAAGTAAGATCCGCAGAAGCACAGATAAACACAGCCAGCTAGCTAGGCACTATTTACACAGGTCTGGGGGGTCTTACTATAGCTGAACCTTCAGAAAATGTTGGTTAGAAATGTAGAGGGTGTGAATTTTAATGGAAATACTATGTTGACATGCACATGTATGGCCGTTAGCGCTGTTGCTGCTTCGTTCTAATTCTCGTTTATACGGCTATTTCATACTCTGTTTTAGACGCTATTTCATACGCTATTTCATACGCTATTTCATACCCTATCTTCATTGGATTCCTACCTAAATAATATCTTTTTATTCGGTGTTAATCTGTGCGTCTAATGATTTTATCCTCATTGGAATATTCTTGTTGTATTTTTACAAAATGTCAAAAATTGAAATTCTTAATGTTCTTCAATTGGAATCTATCAGTGTTTCCTTGTTCTGATGAGCTGTGTTATCTGGATACACAAGGTTATATCAACACTTTGAACACGACCCTCCGTACGATAGGGATAGATCTAGGAAGCCATGTTTTTGGCTGCCAATACACCGCAACAGCTCGTTGCACTCCGTAATCCCCCATGGGAATAAGGGACCTCTCCAACAGAGGAGAGGAGCAGAATACGTACCCCGCCATCTCTCCATCCATGCGTGTCGTAGAGGGCGACTAAGGATACCGTGGCTGCCAAGACAGGGTGTCGCCTATGCATTACAAGCTCTTTTATGACGCAGAGGCGACACCTCTTTTTCTTACTTTTGTCTTCTATCCACCACTCCGTTTTGCTCTATGGTCATGTCTATGTCTCCTCTTCTTTCTACTTCTTTGTCTTTCCCTTTGGGACAACCTCCCCCCTTAGTGGGCGCCTCGTTTCCCGTGAGGTCCGACCCGTAGGGCAGGAAAAGGGGATCCTGGAGGTTGAGGTGAAGCACCCTGTTGGGATGTCTAACTAACACGCCTCTTTGGCCCTGGTTTCAGGGTGGTGTGGCCTACCCCGCTCAATCGGGTGGGACACCATATCGATATAGTGTCTTTGGGTCAATCTTGATTGGGGAGGGGGACATTTTACCCCAAAGGGGGTGGGGGTGCTCGCTTCCTCTCAACAAAGAGTATAACCTCAGAGTATGTCTCCTTGTTGAACGCACAGTAAACGTGGGAAGCTGCTGAGGCAGAATCAAATCAAAACTATTTTTATGGATACCAAAACAAAACCTCTCCTCGTCCCAAACCGCCCTAGCATCCCAAGCAGGAGGGCAGGTACGCCTCCTGCTCACGACAAACGAAAAAGAAAGCTTATGTGCCACGAGGTTGAGAGCAATTGAGATAGTCCCACATGTACATCCTTGGGTTGGACACATTTTCTGGTGGTCAAATCGAAGGATGAAGATCGACCTGTAGCATCACTCAGTGTCTTCAAGTTAGCTCGAGCACTGAGATCTAGTGGCGTGATGAGCAAACCCAAAAGCGTCGGCAGACTTCGCTCTGGTGATCTTTTGATTGAAGTCGTATCAAAGATGAGTCGTCAAAGCTGCTCCGCATGGAGCAATTTGGTGATATTCCTGTGAATGTTGAGCCTCACTTGAGCCTCAATAGTTCGAAGGGCGTCATCAAATCCCGTGATCTAGATGGATGCACTGAGGAAGGGCTGGTGAGTGAACTGGCTGGGGTTACACGTGCACGACGAATAATCGTCCACAAGGGAGTAAGGAGATCAAGACCCATACGTTGGTCTTGACCTTCGATGCACCCAAACCGCCAAGGGTCTTCACCATTGAGTATTTAGTTTTGGCTGTTAGACCTTTTGTGCCGAACCCGATGAGGTGCTTTAACTGTCATAAATTTGGACATGGAAATGCTCTTCAGAGCCCTGTTGCCCAAACTGCAGAGGTGGACACTCTACCTCGCCCAAAGACTGTCCAAAGTGGCAGCAGAAAAAACCATCCTCCAGTACAAAGCAGAGCATGGTGATACGTTTTCTCAGGCTAAAGCGGCTCTTCTCCCCTAGTCTAGCTGCCTCTGTGCAGGGGAAAACATATGCTGCTGCTGTTCGGGGCAGAACGCCCCGGCTACTGGAGCCAAAGCCAAAACAGCCTCGTCGCCCAGACATGTAAAACAAAGACTAGATTAGTAGTTAACGGGGATACGTCTGTCCCCACTAATAATAAATTTTCTATTCTTTTAGGTGAGGAAAAGATGGATTTCGATTCATCGTCTTCTCACACCCCATCTTCCCCTGCCACTTTCACCCCTACCCTCCCTCTTATCGTTGGAGACTCCCCTTTGCTCACCCTCTCCCTAGCCCAGACCATCTCCCTTCCTCCTAGACCCCGGTCCCTTCGTCACAACCCACCCCCTCTGATCCCACTCCTCCACTACCTCCCCCTTCCCAACGAACTCCTGCCCCTCCTCCTTCCATTCAAATCCCACCACCTCCCACCCCCACCCGTATCCCAAACCTCCTTCCACTTTGCCTTCTTGGAGACCAGGTGGGAAGGAGGTATGGCAAAAACAGACATCACCAAAGACTTCGCCCTCCCAAGGGCAAAGCCGTCGGTGTCCAAACAGCATGGAGGAATGAAGCCTGGTGCTCAGCCCTCATTTGTGAAGAAAGACTAGGGTTCAGCATAAAAGTACAAATATAAATTAAATTCAAAATGGATTCCATTCTACAGTGGAATGTGAGAGATGTAAGAGCAAATGATAAAGAACTAATTTTATTACGTACTTCAAATAGACCTCTTGCCCAGTCACTGCAGGAGAAAAGAAAAGAGAAACTTAATGGTAAAAGGATACACCTGTATACAGGGTAAAAAGACCACACTTTTACTCCATAATTCTTGTCACTTCACCCATCTGGAGTTGAACACCAGTATATATGTGGTGGCTGCAACTGTCAGCCATTCATCTAATAAATATTTCACTATCCGTTCTGTAAACCTACCACCATCAGTTAACACAAGCGTGTATGAAATGGAAAACTTTTATCTTAGCTCCCCCCTTTCCTCTTATTTAGGGATTTCAATGCCATCCTTCTCTATGGGGTGCTTCCCGACTAGACAACCGTGGTCGAATGATAGAAAAATTGATCTCCGATCATGGTTTAATTCTCTTAAATTCAGGAGAAGCGACATTTCTTCATTCGGCCTATCAATCCGTTTCAGCCATCGATCTATCAACTTTACTCTCCCTCTCTTGCTTCTCATGGCACGTTCACGGCGACCTCTGTGGTAGTGATCTTAGGCTTTCAAACCAACAGAACAGAAGACTCTATCGAATATTTCAATTTCAGTAAAACAAACTGGACTCTTTTCAAAACATTATGTTCTTCTGACATAGATGATTCTATTCTATCATCCGATTAACTCAGAGATTGAGAAATTGATTTCTTTGGCAAGAAGGACAATTCCCTTCCATAACCGTAAACACCACAGATTTCCAAGCGTCCCCTTATTCTCCAGAGAATTATGGAAACAATCAACAGAAGAAACAAAGCTCAAGGATGCTTTTTTAAAAATCCTTGTGTAGAATAAGTTTCTTAAAAGAAAAAGCCAAGACAAGATACATAATAAGACACGCCAAAAGGAATTACTGGCAGAAAAAGGTTTCCTCTCTAAATTGTAATGACAACTCCAACTTCTCTGGAAGAGCTGAGGGCATCCTAGCGAAGTCAAATGAATCAGCTGCAGGACCCAACTGTATTCACTATCAATGCCTGACTAATGTTCCCAATTCTTGTCTTTCTACCCTTTTAAAAATATTTAATAAAACATGGACTACAGGCCGATTCCCCATCCTAGAAAAAATCGTTTGTGGTCACTATTCCAAAACCTAACCGAGATTTCAGTGACCCATCTAGTTTTTGACCAATAACTTTAATAGTTGCCTTTGCAAAACCATGGAAAGTATGGTGAATAACCGCTTTCTTTGTGTCTTGGAGAGAAAAAAATCTACTTTCTGAAGTCCAATGCGGTTTTGCAAAGACTATTATACTAATGATCCTCTTATCCGTCTGGAAAGCTTTGTTCGGGAGGCCTTTTGCTCGAAAAAGACAGATCTTTGCTGTCTTCTTGACCTGGAAAAGGCTTACGACACGACCTGGAAACGTGGCATGCTTATTGACCTTTTCAACCTCAATTTCTGTAGTCGTCTGCCTATTTTTTTTTTCTGAGTTCCTGTCAAAACAGCATTTCAAGGTTAATTTAGGGTCTACACTATCTGAAGATTTTTCACAAGAAAATGGAGTTTCACAAGGTACCATTCTTTCTCCTGTATTTTTTAATATAAAAATCAATAATATCATAAAGGCACTATTGACCAATGTACAAAGCATCTCTTTTTGTAGATGATTTTTCTATCTATTGAAGGCAAACATTTGCCATACCTCGAAAGATCAATGCGACTATGTATCAACAAAGTTCAAAAAATGGGTAACTGACAATGGTTTTAAATTATCCACATCAAAAACTGTATGTGTCCATTTTCATGACCAAAGAAATGTACATGCTGAACCCAGTCTTTATTTTAACAAAACGCTTCTCAGAGTATCTAAGGAGGCCCAAAAAAACATATAAATTTAGATTTTTAATTGTCCAAAGTTTCAAAGGACAAAACGAGCCCGTTCGTTTTTCAACATGAATTTTTCCAGATGAAGGATAATTGCCCTGACAGTGTTCACATTCACACAGATGGCTCGAAAGAGAGTGAAAAGGTAAGTGCTGCCATTTATTACCCGGATCATCCGGAATCCTCGAAGAATGTGCGTCTGAAAGATACCACTTTTATTTTCAATACAGAAATACATGCCATTCTTTTAGCTTTGAATGATTTAAAAAAGCTATCGACGAAGTATAACAATTTTATTATCTGGGCGAATAGTTTGTCTGCCCTTCAGGTTCTGAGAACTATAGATAGTAAAAATCAAGTGATAATACTGATTAAACACGTTCTAAAAGACCTTGTTGGAAAACACATTACGTGTGTCTGGATACCAGGGCATGTTGGCATCAATGGAAATAAAAGTGCCGACAAGTTGGCAAAAGAGGCACGCTCCAAAGATATCAGCCCTGGTTCCTTACTTGATTATGAGGATTGGAAAGTTTTAGTGAATAGCTATATTAGCAAACCTTGGCAGGAGGAGGAGACCAAGAAGTTTATTACAAACTTCATGAAGTGGTCTCAAAAATGACAGAAACGTCAAAACTAAACGTAAGAAATAGAAAAGAAGAGAGCATTTTAAGTCGCTTACATATTAGTCATTCGTGGCTCACACAGGGCTTCCTATTTACCCATGATGACCAGCCTCTCTGTCACTCCTGTGGTTGCCTTTTTACCATTAAACATATTTTATTAGAATGCTCTGATCTGATCGATATACGAAGGAAATATTATACCGAGGAAAGCATTTACAAACTCTTTCGGAATAATGATCTTGAAACTATTTTTTGCGTTGCTGAAAGAAATTAGGGTATATCGACAGATGTAAAATACTAAATACGTGTCAATTTTTAACACATTGACTATATTTTTTTTAATATTTACAAATATTTACGAAAACTTTTTTTTTGTAAGTGCTTTGTGTTGTGCTTGGGCAGTGGTCAGTAATAGTAGTCAACTACGAACCCTGAGATCACGGCCAAGATGGACAGGGTTACTTCAAATAAACAAACAAACAAATAAAAGCACTCCGTAATAAACACAGCAAAACCATTTCACCGATCATACAGAGACTAAAATTCTACCATCTTTATATGTACTCGTTAAACACACCCGAAGGAAAAGAGCGGTATCCAACCAAATACATCATATGACTCTAGGCCCTAACAAAAACAACCTCAAACTCTTATTACATTTCCCCTATAGAGTGCAATAATGCAAACTACCATCTCAAAACCTGTTATAACCAGATTTAAATTCTTACCTTCAACGCTCAGTCCTGCCGGAACACATCAATAGAAGTACATTGATCCCATCACTGTTTCAAAAGCCGATTTGATTTTTATAACAGAAACCAAGTGGAGATAAACCACCTATTGAGGCTCTACGCCCCCCCTGGACTACCTCATCAGTCCAACTCCTCGACTTACTCACCCGGGACGTGGTACTGCCTTCGTTTACAAGGATTTAATAGTCACAACGTGTGAAACTTTCATTGATGTTGAATCATTTGAGAACACAATCGCCAAAGTTATTTCAAATATTGGCACATTCATCTATGCTCGCATCTATCGCCCTCCATATATCGACAAAACAAGAAATACCCCATCTAAATTCCTTTCCGAGTTCTCACAACTCTTGGGGGCGTTAAACCAAGAAAATAAGAAAATCAAGTTCTTATCGCGGGCGATTTATATATTCCCTTTGAAATGCACAATGGGCCGGCAGCGAAAAACTCCATAACCCTACTTGAGGACTATGATCTTATACAATTGATTGCAGACAACTCACAGACAAGATAATACACTTGACTAAGTCATTACAAGACAAGATAATAATAATAATAATAATAATAATAATAATAATAATAATAATAATAATAATAATAATAATAATAATAATAATAATAATAATAATAATAATATAATAATAATAATAATAATATCTAAAATGTGTTGTAATAAACAAGTGCCTATCTGATCATTTCCTATCTCCTTTGAAACTAGACAAGGAGAACAGCAAAGTATTATCAAGGAACATGAAATCCACCAATGTAGTGAAATTCAAAAATGCCTAGTGGAACGTCTTACCAAGGAAAAACCGGCAACGATAAAGGCCTTCACCATAGATCTATTAATGGCCTTCAACGACATACTCTCTCCAATGCTGAACCACCACGCACCGTGCCGACAGCGAATCGTCAAAAACAGACAGAGTTCCCCGTAGATGAAGAGCAGGATGAGAACAACCAAACAAGAAAGGGGGAATGCAGAACGAAAATGGAAAAAAGACCCAAACGACTGTTCATGAAATGATTCAAGTAGAAAAAAAAATGCTGTGTAAATGCGATAAATGATGAGAAAAAGGGACAAGATCTCTGACAGTCAATCGTCAAAAGAACTTTTAGAATATGTAACACTATTTAAGGGAAGACTAAGAGTAAAAACTCACCAACCATTAATGATCCCAAACGATTTGTTAACTACTTTTAACAACGTCTTTGTTGAAATGGCTGAAGCAATATAGATCAAAATTAGATCAGGATCCCTCTGAACCTCAATTCTGTCAATACTCTGGACCATCCATAATTAATTTTAGACCTGTCTCACAGGATGAAGTCGAAAATTCACGGAAAACTTCTTGTGAGCATTGATCCACTGCCTGTTGATCTTTTCATTGAATGTCTTGAAATAGTGTTACCATTCATAACATCATATTCAAATGCATCTCTAATAGTGTTACCATTCATAACATCATATTCAAATGCATCTCTAATAGTGTTACCATTCATAACATCATATTCAAATGCATCTTTAATAGTCTTACCATTCATAACATCATATTCAAATGCATCTCTAATAGTGTTACCATTCACAACATCATATTCAAATGCATCTCTAATAGTGTTACCATTCATAACATCACATTCAAATGCATCTTTAATAGTGTTACCATTCATAACATCATGTTCAAATGCATCTCTAATAGTGTTACCATTCATAACATCATATTCAAATGCATCTCTAATAGTGTTACCATTCATAACATCATGTTCAAATGCATCTCTAATAGTGTTACCATTCATAACATCATATTCAAATGCATCTCTAATAGTGTTACCATTCATAATATCATGTTTAAATGCATCTCTAATAGTGTTACCATTCATAACATCATGTTCAAATGCATCTCTAATAGTGTTACCATTCATAATATCATACTTAAATGCATCTCTAATAGTGTTACAATTCATAACATCATATTCAAATGCATGTCTTGTAGTGTTACCATTCATAATATCATATTCAAATGCATCTCTAATAGTGTTACCATTCATAACATCATATTCAAATGCATGTCTAATAGTGTTACCATTCATAATATCATATTCAAATGCATATCTAATAGTGTTACCATTCATAATATCATATTCAAATGCATCTCTAATAGCGTTACCATTCATAACATCATATTCAAATGCATCTCTAATAGTGTTACCATTCATAACATCATATTCAAATGCATCTCCTGTAAAATGATACGTTTCTCATCTCTTTAAAGAAGCTCTTGATAAATCCCTGTTGAAGAAAGCAAACCCTCGATCATAATGATCTTAAGAATTTCAGACCTCTCTCCAACTTCCTATTTCTTTCTTAAGTTCTCGAAGGATGAGCACCCAGCAAATTGAAGAATATTAATAACAATAATCTAAATCAAAATTTTCAATCCGCCTACAGAACAAAACACAACACTCTTTAAAGTAATCTCTGACTTATCAAATGCAGCAGATTTGGGTACGGTCTCAGTTCTTGCTCTGCTAGATCTCTCTGCTACATTTGATGCAATTGATGATTATGTTCTCCATTTCTTGACATACCTTTTGGCCTTTGGGGCAATGTGCAAAACTAGATCAAATTCTATCTAACTCATAGACAACAAAGAATAAGTATCAATGCCCATGTATGCAACTCAATACCGCTCAAAAACGGTGTGCTCCGATGATGTGTTTTGGGCCCAATTTTATTTTCCCTCTATTCACAGCCTCTCACCACAATAATTGAAAGTCACAATTTTGATTATCACTCTTATGCAGATGACACTCAGATTGATACATAGCCATTGACCCTATAAAAGTTGATTCTCTTGGAAATTGCATGGCTGATGTTTGTGAATGGATGTCTGCAAATATATTTAAATTAAACATTGATAAAACTTAAATTATCATAATTGGAAAAAAATCCAATGTCCAAAAGACGAATGTGACATCATGTACATGTTTGTGGCCATGAATTAGATATAAATTTTATGTAAAAAAACGCAGGAGTAGTCGTTGACTCGAATCTTACCATGGCTGAGCACATAACCCACATGGTCAAATTTTCCTTTTTAGAATTACCAACAAGCTTCTTTGTGCAGTCTACACTCGACTATTGTAATTCATTGTTCATTAGACTCCCTAATAACCTTCTCTTTAGAATACAGAAACTTCTAAATTGTGCAGCCAGACTAGATTCACATGTCCCCTTAAGAGAGCATTATATAACACGTGCTATTAAAACCCTTCACTGTCTTCCTCTGAAAAATCGTATTGAATACAATATCCCCAATATTAAATTGAATTGAATTGAATTGAAAGCATTTCTTTATCAACGAAGGGAAATTTGTTTTTGTTACAGTGAGTACATACAATGTAGAATAAGTATAAACCACAAATAATAGGAAACATTCAATTGTACACTACAATTATTGCCCATCAATGTCTCAATGATCCATCATTCCCTTCTTATTTAACCGATTCAATGCATGTTTATGAACCCAAACGCACCTTTGTATCAAAAAGTACAATTTCCCTGATGCAACTAAGAGCTAGATTCAGAAATTACGGCCAAATATTTTGTTTAACTTTCAAATATGGAATTATCTCCCTATAGAATAAAAAAAAACATCATAAGTCTTGTACATCATTCAAAAGCAATCTGAAGGCTGCTCTTTTTAATTGGGCATTTTCTTAATAGTCCAATATTACGATATCTTCCATACATTAGATTCACCATTTTATTTCAATTCTTTAAATTCTTGCAAATGCTTACACTTTGCTTATTTGAACTCCTTTAATATTTTTATCTGATATTTTTATATTTGAACTCCTTTAATATTTTTATCTGATATTTTTAACGCTTCTTGTGCACACGAGTCCATGCACATTTCCTAGCCGAATGTCTTATTCATTTTAACACTTATTCATCCATTTTCCCTCTTGCTTTTCTATTCTAGATAAACGTTGTATCATATTGGTATTGTAAAGCGTTTTGAAACCTTTTTGCGTGGAAAGTGCTATAAACTATAAATAATCTTATATTTATTGTATTTCTTCCAGAATGTGTCTTACGTAGACAGTTTGCTCTATCTTCATTGTGATCAAAGGAGAACAAATTTGATTTTAAATCGTATCTGCTAATCTTTAGATTTTATAGAACCAAGCATTAGGACGAAAAATTCCTTTGTGAAACCGTAAGTTTAAGGGACGCAATAACAATTTCTCATCAACGTTAGCTGACATGTGACATTGCGCCTCGATTGGTAGTGAAATAAAACCAAGTAGAAAAATCATGAAATAGCTGGTTCTCATCTTTATTGATTTACATACTGTTCTCCTTCAAGTAGTCTGGACCCAAAGTGTTTGGCTTATATCAGTTACTAAAGCAGTGCAGCGGGCTCATGAATATTCATCAGTGTAATTAATGTCCCCATGCCAAACGCGGTACCGTAGGGATGAGTCCGCTTCATCTTATTGACACAGAGAGTTCACAGAATAGCCAATCAAAATCAAGGAGACTTAGATCTTATACTTTTCTTGTTGAGCGATTTTTTGTTGTAATATAAATGTTCTAGCACACCCGATATACCCAACGGGAGACTGTCCCTTTACAGTGTTAATTTGTGAAGAATTAGTTTGTAATGGAAAGTTATTTGCCAAGTACGTCACACGTCAGCAAGCTGTGCAGTCTCATACTATGTGTATTTTGATTGGTTACATAGCACTGCATTCAGATGTACTGAACGTCAAAGCCGATGTAGATTTATAGATGCTTTTTGAGAGAGAGAGAGAGAGAGAGAGAGAGAGAGAGAGAGAGAGAGAGAGAGAGAGAGAGAGAGAGAGAGAGAGAGAGAGGAGGGAGCGAGAGCGAGAGAGAGAGAGAGAGAGAGAGAGAGAGAGAGAGAGAGAGAGAGAGAGAGAGAGAGAGAGAGAGTGTGTGTGAGAGTGCGTGAGAGAATGTGTGTGTGTGTGTGTGTGAGAGAGAGAGAGTGTGTGTGTGTGTGTGTGAGAGAGAGAGAGAGAGAGAGAGAGAGAGAGAGAGAGAGAGAGAGAGAGAGAGAGAGAGAGAGAGAGAGAGAGAGAGAGAGAGAGAGAGAGAGAGAGAGAGGGGTAGAGAGGGAAAGAGAAGGAGAGAGAAAGAGAGAGCAATAACAAATAATATTTATGTTTTTGGTTTTTACTGTTAAAGGTAAATTAGATTTGAAGCAAAATTTGCGGTAGCAAACTTAAAAGACTATCTACAAAAAGAATGACTCGCTTTATCATAAGGAGAAGCAAAAGTAGTTTTGACCATTCCTTACGATGTTTTAGCTCTCATATCTATGAAATCAAAGATGTTGAGGTTCACAAGAAACATTGTTTCCCTTTAATTTGATTTTCATTTGATTTGATTTTACCCACACAAATAAAAAACTCGAGAAAAACTTTTTTTAAACAGAGAAAATTGTGCAGCATTACTTTTAGTTGAGAGACCGACACTTTGCCTCTATATCATTTACTCTCAATACTCTCATATCTGTGAGCACAAAAAAACCCAGTGGAAGGCCCTTAATGACTTTAAAGGCTATCGTAGAATGTATTAAAAATCAATACGTTTGCGCCATGAATATCGCTTTCAAGGGGTCCCATACTTTCAAGGAACAATTTAATTCTAAATCATCTGAAATAATGCCTTCACTTGATGTTTTGATGCAATTTCAATCAATTAAAATGTAACACACACACAAGAAAAAAAAAGAAAAAAAATTCTAAATCCAACGATGATAATATATTGATTGATCGATCAACTGATTAATTGATGGATTGTTTTGTTATTGGTTGTTAAGTTGATTGGTTGATTGATTCTAACTAGGATATCGTAAGGCATGTTAGCCGTAGACAGAATCATCTTATCCCTCATGAAAAAAGGATGATGATGAGGATGAGGTTGATGATGATGATGATGATAATGATGATGATATGATGATGATGCTGATGATGATGATGATGATGGTCATATTGATAAAAGTATTGATAATGTTGCTGATGACGATGATGAAGAAGAAGGGGAGTTCATATATCATAATTTGTTTGTTTCGTTGTATTTTATCCCGACCAGCTAATGCGGTGACTACATGTGAATTAAGAGGAAACAGCAAGACGAAGGACATGTGAAAGACCGAAAGGAAGAAGTACGACACGAACTATCAGAGGCATTCGCCATCAAACATCCATGGGGAAAATAGATAAATGAGATAAATAAGAATATGAATGAAATATACAGTACAATGAAGAGAGAGAGAGAGAGAGAGAGAGAGAGAGAGAGAGAGAGAGAGAGAGAGAGAGAGAGAGAGAGAGAGAGAGAGAGAGAGAGAGGGAGGGAGGGTGAGAGAGGGAGGGAGAGAGAGAGAGAGAGAGA
>JAXRKP010000351.1:65000-132500 GCA_037039925.1 Doris montereyensis | reverse complement strand
TTTAGTGAGTCGGGTCTGCAATACATCATGAAAAGTATAGTAACGTTTCACCATGTTGAAGTTGGATTCTGCCTGGTAGTGGTAAAGTGCGATTATGCCAATCATAGATCTAGATCTCCTAGAATTTTAACTAGATTTAAGAAGCTCTGTTTCATTTAAATACAGTGGGCAACCAGTTATAACAGCACGGATTGAAACAGGAAACCAATAACATTAACAGGACCATCGCCATTCCTCCTTTTTTCTCTTTCTTTGGCTTCATTTAGATAAACTTCCCAGGGACTGGGAAGGGAAAAACTGTTTATAGCAGGACTCTGTCAACGTGAAATTACATCAGAGAAGCATAAAAGTGTGTATACTGTAGATCTATGCCTATTAATTTTTAAATAAAATTTCTACACTGACTTCATCGAGACACACTGCAAGTGCTTAGAGCACACAATACATCTAAAAGAAAGGAGGAGAGAGAGTGTGTCTAGTGCATTACGATGGCTGGCGTACCATGAGCAAATGTTGTATGATGATCTAGTCACGCTTATAACAGGCCTGTAGGGTCTCCTCACCGATCCTGTTATGATAAGTTTCCATTGTAATCAGATTTATAAATTTTATAAACTATCTGAAAATTTTAGTTTTCATGATTTTTTCTAGAGTACCAGAGTCTTAGATTAAGAAGATTGTGTTGTCATTACATCTTTAACTGTCATGTATTATACAGGCCCTTACATCGTGGAACTCAAATATGCTGACGTTAGGCTAGAGTTGGTGTCATCCGCTGCTTGAAATGGCATCCCTCAGGTCACAGCAACTGACGTGGAGCTGGTTGACATTTCCTCTCCTGCTGATCCACTCGTTGAGCCACAGTTTTTGTCTACTTCAAGATCCAGTGATGCCCCTCCTTCAGCAGTTCCTTGTGAGGGGTCAAGTTCTGTGCCCACCAGCCCAAGTGTTCTTTCTAACATTCCTAAAAATCGACGACGCTGGAAATTTGAGAGACAGCCAGAGGGTGACCATGACGGGAACTGTGATGAGTGGAAGCAGTAGTGGTCAGCCTGTGGAGGTAAAAAGATAGAAGATAAAGATGGATTTATAGTCTGTATCCCCACACAACTGCAGGCTTACCAACTGTACATTAATTAGCTCCCAGCATGCCATTTCATTCAAAGTCCTTTGGAAAGTTAAGCGCTTTGTACTAACACTCTGACAAGATCTTTCTCTACCTATAGCTGGGTACTCATTCACCCCTGAGTCAAGTGAGAAAAGAAGAGTGAAGTACCTTTTCTATCCAAATATCTCACATTTAATTCTCTGAATCTTTTAGTTTTGCGTAAGCAGGTGATTAGCCCACTGTACTGCCGTTTTCATTTGAAAGGGTGTATAATCAAATTTTATCAAACAACACTTTTTAACATTTTCGTATATTTTAGACTTAAACAAACTCGCTAGTGTGCTCAAAATTAAAACAAAATTTTTGCTCAAAATTAGAGGCATTTCAATTTTTTCAAAAGAGTGTATAATCAAAACGATGCCACCCCTTTTCAACTGAATGGTCGTATAATCACCAGCAGCGCGTATAATCGGCTTTGTGAAAACTGCAGCCTGCCATGGCTTTCTTTTTCATTTGAAAGCGTGTATAATGGTCATCAGCTGGCTAGTCATCGCGTTGCGTGTGCGTCCAAAATCTATTGGCTGATATGTTTGATTGACAGCACCTGAGAGTTGAGAGATCTTCCTTTGAGTGGGGGAGGGGGGTGGATCATCTGGATGGTCTATGTCTAATCAGTGATTAGTATTTCAGAACAGAACAAGCTAGCAGCTGAAAAACGGTTGGTTGTGGCGGGTGAAGTAAGTTAACGTGATGCAGCGACTGGGAAGCATTGCCTAAAACCAAGTGACAGTAAATAATAATTTAATGCGCCCCATCAGCCTCAAATCCAATATAAATCAAGGTTTAGAATTTAGAAAAAAACAGTTTCAAGATCTGCAGGGAGAGAAAGTAAAGCTATAATTCACAAGAATATCAATAGTATCATGTTTTTTAGTATAAGTTTCTTCACAATAATTATAAAGGTCATATCAGTATTATATTATATATATTATAAACATTTCTTGTGGACCTGTCCTCGTATCAACAGAGCAAAACATGTATAATATCTGCTGTTAAAGTAAGAGTAAACACAACAAAGAAAGGCTTTTGGTGCAGTATGAGAGAGAGAGAGAGAGAGAGAGAGAGAGAGAGAGAGAGAGAGAGAGAGAGAGAGAGAGAGAGAGAGAGAGAGAGAGAGAGAGAGAAGGAGGGAGGAAGGAGAGAGAGAGAGAGAGAGGGTGGGGGTAGAGAGCCAGACAAACAGGCAGACAAAGGGCCAGACAGACATACCGATGTACAGATAGACAGTCAGACTGAGAGACAGACACAGAAGGAGAGAGAGGTGTGAGAGACAAGAGACAATGCAGAGGTGAAGAGAATTTACATTAAAAAATTACATTGCTTTGTCGAAAATAGTAATACTAATACATGTAGTGATAAACTTAAAAAGACGGTATGATCCCATTTTCAATCTATATCATTACATTCATTGTAAACTTTGGCGAGAGAGAGAGAGGGGCGGAGGGGAGGTAGAGAGAGAGAGAAAGAGGGGGGAGAGAGAGAGAGGGGAGGGAGAGAGAGAGAGAGAGAGAGAGAGAGAGAGAGAGAGAGAGAGAGAGAGAGAGAATGACAGAGGAGATAAATAACTAGCTAGCTACATACAATAGTGAGAGAGATAGTAGAGAGAGAGGAGATAAATAAATACCTAGATAGATACAACAAAGAGAGTGAAAGAGATAGTAGAGAGAGAGGGGGAGAGAGGAGAGAGAGAGGCCTTGTTGAATCCGACTTCCATTGTACTGCTAGTAGATAATTGACGCAGGTTAGAGTTAGAGTTTTGGTCAGGGAATACTCAAACTCAAAAAATAAAGTTTTGTTATTGTGGAAAATGTTAATGTGTGGAGAAAGGACTATTACTTAATAGAATATATCTGAATCTGACCAGAATTAGGATATTTGTGAAGATTACAATTTCTTGGTAAAACAAAACTGAATTATGAAATTTCTTCAACTTTTTGTAAGAATTCAACTGTATCTGATTTTCAATTGCTTTCAGGTTGAAGTGGAACTGACAGAGAAGGAATATCACCGCCTGACTTCAAAAGACGCAAGGAAGCAGAACAAAGAAGAATGTGATTTTAGTTTGCAACAAGGTCCTCACATAATTCTGTGGTCTTTCCTTTGCACTCCCTTGCCTTTGTAATCTCTCTTTGCCTTTCCTTTACAATGGGTCCCTTACATGGTACAATTTGTTCATCTACTTTAGTGAGGAAAAGTCAATTATCCATCGCATAACAATATGCCCTGTTCTCATCTTGTCATTCCCTATTTTGGTAGGATTGTCTTCATTGATATTGGCACTGGTTGCGTCAGTCATGCAAATCTCTTGGTCTTGGGCACGTTGGAAAATGGAGATTCGTGATGGGGAAAAAGGGTTTTTCGGGTGGGTCTGTGGCATTCTTCACTTGCCAGACTGTTCACCTTACCAGGTTGTTATTTTAGACGATGCTCAGGCTTACTAATATACTTATTGTTATATGATTAAGGACATGAAATAATATTAATGCCTCGTAGGAACAAAGACAAATGCACAAAGGAATAGACAGAAAAAGTCTTTGAATATTAATAGAATCGAACCTGCGACTAACGACAAGTAGTTACCTTGTTTGACAGTGGACTCTCTTTTCATGGGAAGGCGATGGGTGCTGACGCAGAGGCCTCAGGTTCGATCCTATTGATGCCAAAAAATTCCTGTTTCTTTAATTCTCTGTGTCCGCACTTGAATTCCACCAATGGACACAGTTAATTTTTAAAGCCCAACAAATTTGCTTACCTGCATATTTGAAAGGCCAATTTCTAGTTAAAATATCTTCCAAAACCCATGCACGTAGTTCTCATTTTGTTTGGCAATGAATGCATTTTTGTATTGTATGTGAAAAATTTAGTTTTTTTAAAACTATGAGGAGATGTGCATGTCAACGAACATGCAAAACAAAACTGAAAACAATTACAAGTAAAATTTTACACTCACCTTGCTAAAAAAAAAAATCTTTATTTCCATATTTATTTATGGAGTCCAATATATTATCCAATGAAATGCAGTGAAAAAGGTATGAATATCTATCGAGTTAACAGATTTCACGCTTTTTACAATGACAATGATAAGAAAATTCAAGATATTTATTGTCCAAAATAGGCACATTGTTTTGTCAGTTACGCTATACAACAAGATAATATAAATAATGCTAATGAATAACATACAATGACAATACTATATTAACAGTGGAAAGAAGCAATGAATAGTAAATGCTGACATTAACATGAAATCACGTCTTCATTGTATCAATCAATGAAAGGGCTAGTAACGACTTCTCAAACTCAAACATGTCTCTTTTCTAATCTTCAAGCAAAGAATACCTCGTTGTTGGCAGTATTTACCTTTTAGAATAAGAGTGTTTCCTATTTCAAGTGACGGGGGTAAGGCGTACCCATCGGATTTGACCTATTGGATTCACGTTTTTATACCACTAGATCTAGGAGCCGTTGGGGGTGGCTTGGTGTCCTCATGGCAATTTTCAAACAAAAAGCTGCTGACAGCAGCTTGGTGGACTTAAAGAGTTAAGAAGTGAAATATTTATAGTATAGGTCTTTAGCTTTTAAGAGAGGTTGTGCAGAAATAACATAACATTTTTATAATCACTCTGGCCATCTAACAAATTTTTATGTATGAACAATAACTTATTTGAATTGTAATTAATCTTCATTTTTTTGCAATACACTAAACGTTGACCAAATGCACCACTTTTGTTTTGCTCTTCTGAACACTTTGTATACTGGCAGTGACTAAAATATGTTAATCATGATACAATGATCATGCTGGAGTATTTTTCAAACCAGTAGGGTTAAAAGGAACATGAATGAGTCTCAAACAAAAACACTAACACCAACAGCTTAAGACAAAGCAGTCAGACTGGAAATGCAAGGAAATGCATTACATTGTATGAAACACTCACATCACTCTTTTACGAATTTTGCACCTCACTACTTTATAGTAACGTCTGACTACTACAGTTCAATGCCCAGTCCAGTCAGATTTTTCTGGCCCTCCTGTCGACCCAGTAGCAAAATGGGTAGCTAGGCCTATTCAGACTCATCGAAAGTAAATGTGGCGTGGATTGCAATGACAAGCTACCACACATGTCGTGTGCCAAAAAAATCAAGACTCTACTCCTGATTCTCCTACGCTCAACTCTGAGTATGGAACTTCCTTTACTTTTACATTATAATAGACATACATTGTTATTCTACCATACGTGTACTTACATTAGAATAGAAATGAACACCTCTGCACTGGGGATTTTTGTGTGTTTTTGAGTGATTGGGTTTTTGTTTAAACCATGTTAGAAAGGGGGAATGGTGGGTGCTAAGAATGTGGGATGAATGGCACATGTGTCATGCTTAAATCATTCTCAGATTGCCTTTGGCAAACCTGAAAAAATGTGTGCTTTCACAACAATAAATGAATTTGTCCCATCTGCTTGAACTGGTCATGTTTCCAAGAAAATTTGGTAAGCTACATCAGTAAGTGCATATTTGCCCAGTGCTTCCTCATTCAAAGCAGTGAAACAACGATATTTTTAAGTTAACTTAATCATCCCCATAATAATAATGATAATAATAATAATAATGATGATGATGATAATGATAGTAGTTATAATAATGATAAAATAAGACGATCAAAATTATCACAATAATGATGACATCAGGATGAATAAGAAGAAGAGAACAGAGCAGAATATAATATTGATATAATAATGATGATGATTAATATTTTTGATTATTGTTATTATTACAGTGGTGACCGCCTAAGAACCCAGTCCTCAGGAGACAGAAACAGCGGGTTCTTAGGCAGACCGGGTTCTAAGGTGAACCCTGACATGCCTTGTATTTTTGCTTCATTATTTACATAGCCTAGTTTGTATTTGCTATTCCCCTTGACTGTAAAGTTTTGATCGGACGCCAATAGATAAGCACTTTCTGTTTGTTATGAAGAGAATTGCCTCGTGTAGGTATTAAGATGGTCTGAAGCTGTGCTTGAAATGATGTTTTGAAAAATATGTAATCTTTGTAGGTAGATAGATCTAGCCTCCAGCGAGCTGAGCAAATGAATAAAAGTTTATGACAAAAGAATAGCAATTTGTGCAATCAGTTCTGTTGAAAAACACTATGTGATTGGTCATTAATGTTTCAGCCAATCAGAAAAGAGGAAAGACAGTCTGAGTCTGAGAAAATTTACAACAATAAGAGGGTTGTCCTTACCCTGCCTGTCACCTATCTTTGATGTTGCAATGCGAGCTGCATAATTGCTTTGTCTCCACACCTTGGCATGTGACTGTTACGTAATCTTCTTTCGTCTGTCGTGCCCGAGGTGCCAAGGCATGGTCACAGGTGGCCAGAAAAGATAGATAGGAGGACGGGTGGCGAGCCTTCCTTGTGTTGGTCATTCAGCATATGGCACACCCATGTGACGTGTTTATAACACCTACTAGTGTCTGGACCAATGCAATAGACTTCCCACCCGCCTTTCTATGATTCACTAGCAACGTATCATGTTATTGGCAATTATTAGCATTAAATTGAATGTGAGTTTTTTCATGATTCTCAGCTCACAATCAGACCAGGTTCTAATGCGGACCGGGCTGTACTAGCGGGGTCTTAAGTGGGTAGTTTTATTTAAGAAAAATTATGTTGCACGGAAATAGCGAGTTCTTAGGCGGAGCGGGTTCTTAGACAGCGGGTTCTTAGGCTGACACCACTGTATTATTATTATTATTATTATTATTATTATTATTATTATTATTATTATTATTATTATTATTATTATTATTATTACTATTACTATTACTATCATTATCTGTATTATTATTACTATTGTTCATATATGGTTATCATCATCATACAATTCAATTCCTTTTTATTGATATTACTATGAAATTGCCTTTGTGCTTGATTTTATTATCTGATTTGAGATCTTCATTTTTGGTTTCATGAGACACTTCGTTTGAAATCAGTCCACAAATAGTATCTCATTGGAACAATTTCAAAAATGAATGGTTGTTTCAAACAGATGTTCTTCCATTTGAGTCACAGTGAAAAACTATTTTTATTTCTTTATCTAGTTTTGTTTTCTTTTTTAGCTAAGAATGATATAATGGCGTGAAATGAAAATGTACTTGCGTAAAACAGATATCCTGACATAAAACTGATTTCAAGTAAACATTCCATCAACCCTACTAACAGTGCACAGGTGTGTAAATTACAAGCCATGTTTAGCACATATCACCTGTCTTGTACCTTGTAATTGTAATGGAAGGGATTTTTTTTATGTGAAGAGTTTCATGTGTTTTGTGTTTACATATATACGTATATAATGAAACTTGAAAGGATATGTTAAAAGATCTTTTTGAGATCTGAAATGGAGAGAAAGATTATTCAGATCTTCTTTATGGTTCACTAGAGATGATTTTTAAGGAGTTTATTATCATAAATATTGTTGTAAGCTTGCAAAATAAATTGTGTAATGGTGTGTTTTGAATTAGGAAAAGTGAATGAATTTGAGAGGTCACATAACTGTTCCCTCTTAACTTCTCTTTTGCCTTTGAGATAAAATGAATTTTCAATATATTTTCATAATCGCAGATGTATAATAGCCTTTGTAGCAACTACCACTATATTTACATGAATATCAAACTGCCTTGATTAATTATATTGCCAAAATGTTTTTATCCTCACCAAAATCTGTACTAGTTACCAACTACATTCCTGGCGATGATGAATTTTGAAATCCGTAATGCAAAGTGTTACAAATTTTCTGTTTCATGTTAAGTTAAAGGTTATAATTGCATTTTCAAATGTTGACCAAATTTTCTTTCATCATCTTTGAAGCAAGTTTACAAACCATCAACATTAGAAATGTGAGAGAGATGTTAATGACTTAACTTTTAAATTTTTAAGCCCTTCACGTCCATCAACAACACTATTCAGAGAAGGCATATTTTATACTATTTTAAGCATTCTGTTGGATTCTCAGTGAAATAATACCTTCTATGCAAAGGTATCATAGTAACCTTTATATATATAGACATACATATCAACATGATAGGAGTAATCAAGGCAAAGAGGGCGGCCTCTCGAATGCTGTGGTTTTATGTTGTTGTTTTTTTTATGAACATATCATTTTTATGGATGTAATGGTAAGAATGAAACTTTGTAACCAGTGATAACTATGTAACAATAGTAACAGCAATGAACAGAAAAAAGAAAAGAAATATAAAATAACTTAAAATATGATGCTATTAGAAATTGCAACTCAATGCACTGATACTTTTGAGTCTTCAGTCTATGTCATGAGATTATATTAATTCAATTGACTTCAATGGTTTTACAGCTTAAACTTTCCAAAGATAATGCTAGATCTGAAGACTAAAAGGTCTTCCTCGTTATATATTTAAGATTATGTAATCTTCATGACACTCAAATCATTCCTAACCTTATGTGTTTTAAAACTTTACACACATAATATACAAGAGAAGATTTTATTTTTGAACACAAGTATAAATATATTTTTTTACATCCTTTATCTTGTAGCCTTTATGAATTGCATGTATATTGATAATTGAAATTTGCACTTAAAAGTGGAAATCATGATGATTCAATTTGTATTATATGTGACAAAATGGTTGCACTTACTATGTTGGGTTGTTTTTTTAATCGTTACGCAGATGTTTAATCTCAAGAAATTTGTTTGTGATCTTTCAACTGTGGTTTAGAAATGAAATGATATATTTTGTCGACAGTTTTTCTTGTCTTATTTAAAACAAATTATCAGTAAATATATTTTTTTATTTAGAGTTAGAGGTAAGTTTGTTGGGGAAAAAGTTGCAGTTGTCAGTGTACCCAAAGTAAAAAAGAGATATTTAAATCTACATTTTATTATTTTGTTTTTAGTGTTGTCGTGATTGAATGCTTCGTAAAAACGTTTCTGAGATTCCATGCATCAGTCACTGGGACTTTTAGTTACAAGTCACTCTCTCTATTGTAATGATGTATATTACTGTTAGTGTCTGCTTTTTCAATGTGGGAAGCTGGTGTCTGCTGCTGGTAGGTCCTACTTCTTTTCTTTCATTCTTTTATGTGTCTATCTTCTTGCTATGTCCTCTTAATTCAACTGTCACCATATAATGTGATGGACGGGGGAAATTTCCGATGAAACAAAGTGTTTTTGAAGGGGATTTTTGTTTTTGTTTAATTGATTTTTGACCAGGAACTTTTCTGTTATTTGTTTGATGTATTGCACTGTGAATTGATGTGATTACCTGCTTAAAACATTTGTAAGTTTACATTTTACCCCATTGCTTTCGCTTGAATTCTCATTTTTAAAATAAAAATCAAACTCTCTTTGTCTCTTTTTTAAAGGCATCTTTGTTGTATGTTTTACTGCTTAGTGTCGCAAACATCTAGAAGCAGTTTTATATCACAGATGGTGATTTGTAAATTTATTTACAGTTTGTTCAACATTGTTAGATATATTATTGTATTCAAATGATCACTGCTTGTTGTAACTAACTTCATTTTCTGTTTTAAAATTCATATGTTGGACACTATATATAATATATATATATACAGGAGGATGCAAAATAAGATTATATATACAGTAAGGAAAAATAAAATGTGTGCATCAAATGTATTGAATTTATAATGCAAACATATCAGTAATAGTAATACATATAAATAATAGACATATCAATAATGAATAAATAAAAAAATATATCAATAACAAACATCTATATATTCTTGACATAGAATTGGATCATGTAACGCTAAGTCAGATTTTATGTGACAACTGAAAATTATTGAAAATTTGCATCTATCTCAAAATTAGGTGTCGACTTCCATGGGTTCATTCATTTTCATTGATTTGAAAGCTTGAAAATATATTAGGTTCGTATATAAGCTGTAGATATGAGCAAAAGAAAAGCCGCGATTTGTAGATTTTTATGGATCGGAAATGAACTGATAAAGACACACTCAATTAAAAGATTAGGCGCAGAACTAAAGCACTTAAAATCTAATTAGCATCTAGATTTAGAACCTACTCCACCAGAGGTGGGCTTCTCAACTAGTACCAAAAGTAAACAGGTCAATCCCCCAGCATTTGCATACTCACTCCTATTGTCAAGAGTAGATAATCACGACATAAAGACCTTTATCAGCATCAATTTCCGGCAAGTCCCTTTTGTGAACTAAATCATGGCATTAATAAAACATGACTTGAATGCAAAATCCTATCATTAAGATACTGGTATAATACTTACTGACTATATAGTTACTGTTGATTTTAATGAATTACATGAACCCTGGAACCAATGTTATAATACCGGTATAATGCCTGCTGTATTCCTACTTTTGCAACTCTCTGTATTTTGGAATGAGAACATTCTATTTATTTATAATTCTATGTGTTTGCTCCTTTGTTTTTCACATCCTTGACAATCTGTAGCAGTGATTTCAAGGTTAGGAGTAAAATTTGTACTATGAGTTTTTGTTTGATATTCTGTATGGTTACCCTCATCTGACAATGTCATGTCAACTGTTGCATTATTTTTCTCTGTTGCCAATGCCATATTACTTACTGTGTTTTGCTCCAATGGCACTGACATCATTCCTGCTTAAATCAACAGATGTTGTTTTCTAAGTTTCACAATACAATGTTTTTACATTATTTATTATTCATACTATTACTTTGACAGTCATGTCATAACATATCCTCAGTAGTTCAGTCATAGGCAGTTGCATTTGAGACTCTAAGCCTAAGGTTGTGATTTTGAATCTTGGTTGGTTTCACTACCCCTAACATTGTGTCCATGTGAACGTTTTATTTAACACAATTTTCTTGCCTTTCCTTGCATACAGGCAAATACACTCAAATGCAGTTATAACGAAATGCTGGTGACACGACAATAGGTCTTTTTATATCGCTGTTTTCGTTGTAACCAAAGGTCATTGATGATACAACATCAAAAAACAAACAAATCAACCCAAAAACTCCACAAAATATAGATATAAACGAAACAGTTGCTTCATGTGCGTGCCGGTCGTCTATCATTCGTTGTGAAGTCGACATGCAATGATAGCTTAGAACCTGAGTGATGATCGTCCATATTCCCTTCTCCGCACTCATACAGAGAAACGCATACACTACAGGTACATGCACACAAACATACACAGCAAGCACACACACCTACACACACACACACGCTTTAAAATCAAAATTGGATCAATACTTTGGTTAAAATAAAATATGTGCGCTGACAGTAATACTCAAGAATTGAGTTGGTCAGTTATTAAGAAGAAGAAGGAGAAGAAGACAAACACACACACGATTCGGTAGGCAACTAGTTCAGTTGATTCAAATGAAATACGAAGAAGATCAGGGTCGACATGAACAATACCACAGTAGACCTAGAGCTAACGGTACCCCAGTACAAAAATTGAGGTGAAGACCCGTAGGCCGAGTGAAATTATGAGGCTGATGATGGGATAGGCTTTGACGGTGATTTCCATACAAGGCACTGTTGCGTGTCTGTCCTTCAACATACCACCTGCTGTTATTCTTTCAGTCAGGATAAATGCAGTGAAGTTAATTGTATGCATTAAGATGTCTAGATATAGCTCTACCTTATGCTTATAATGGAAAAATAAAGAGGATGATCAGGACTGGAGAATCCCTTTGCTATTTCATTTATTTCGCTATAACTATAAACCATTAAAATATTTCTTTATAGTAACTCCAAATTATACAGCAAGATATCCGGACTAGGAAATTACTTCTCTATATCGTTAGTTTTTCTACAATTTTGAGTAGATACACCAGTAATCAACTGTTTAACACATTCCTGTTTTCTGCAATATTTTTTTAAAAGGAGGGTGAGTGGGATCAAATTTCGTATTTTGTGCGTTTTTAATCATTTCTCGCTCATTTTTCATTTTCAAAACTGCGTATTATGCCATTAAAAGTCAACAGTACATCTTGCATTGTGGAATCGTTGCCATTGATGCCTAAAGTTTTTTTTCTGTGTATGGCTTTGTGCCAATAATATTATGCCCTTCACGCCTAGCAATCTGTAATGAGGCTTTTCATCCCAAAGGAAATCACTGAGACTCAATCCACTGACTGAAACATGTATTGATATCAGCAGGTATTCACATGCCCAGGTTATTTCATGTCTCCTTTCCCCCTAATGATTCAATGTCATGGAAACTCAAAGTCTTAAACTTACTTATGGAAATTTGTAACTGTTACACAGCTATTCCATGTATTTTTTTAAATTCTTTGTTAATTATTTTCTTCTTGACATGCCTCTTTATTTACAGTCTGTTTGATAATAAGTTGGCTTCTTTTTTTTCCTCTTTTTTTAGTTGTTGTTTGTTCCAGTTTTGGGCATCTATTTGTATCCTATTATTTTACACACCGGTTAAATTGATAAGATCTCTACAATGTATACGTGGCTATTTCTCCCCCTCCCTTTTCCCAACAATACCCCCCCCCACCACCTTATTTCCTCTGGTTTTTTTCTGATCTTTGTTATCTGTGTTATTTATTATCACTCAGTATGTTTCTTGCCACAGACTTGTCCTCATCACTGTCATGTCCAGATTTCCTTAATATGTCCTCTCCCAAGTCTCATGGGTGAGCGTGTGTCTCCCCCCCCTCCCCCCCCCCCACCCAACCATTTGAATCTCTTCCATACATTAATCTTATGCTTTACGGACGACAAACAGCATTTGTCGTGTCTCATTTTCCTGTTTCTCTGTGTGCATATGAAAATGACTGATAGTGCATTAGACAGATGAGAATAATTACAATGATTAAAGGAAAAGAGGCATACTCAGAGGAGCAGGACAAGACAATGACGTTTTCTTCAGCAAAAAAAAAAACAACAACCGATAATGAAGAGATAAATAGATGGTAAGCAAATCGTGCGTGATGGAGATCATAGGGATGCGGGATGATTAACATGATGATTTGATATCAATCGTATCACAAAATTTACTTACTGACTTACTGACTTACTCTCCCTTCATTTTATCACTCACTCAGACACTGTCTCTTGTTATTTTTTTATATTCACAGATAAAGGGTCCAACCATAGGTTGTCTTGTCCTGTTTGTCCTGCTTGCTCTCTGGCCTTTTTCATTTAAAACTTGATTAACTTTAAAATCATTTTCATTATATATGTCTGTCTTATGAATTCTATGTTTAATGTCGATCTATGTTTTTGCATCGAATTTTAAAAATAGAGAATGTGGGGATAGTTATTTTTTTATTACTTTATTTTATACATATTGCGTTTTTAGCATTGAAATTGTAATGCACCCAGAGCCCTCTGTTTGGGAGGGGTGCAGTATGAATGTTTACATTATTATTATTTTTTGAACTGTAGGGAGCCGATGGAGAGAAGTTGATATAGCTTTTTTTTTCATTTTATAGCATATTCTTTATTATTATTTTATTTATTGTTTTCAAATATGGGAAGGGTGCAGTTCAGGTGTTTGGTTTCTTGTGCAGCTTTCTGGGGCTTATTTCTAATTTCTTGGGATTTGGGTTTTTATTTGTAGATTTATTTCTCTCTTTTATTATTTGATGAGGGTTCATTGTTCAATATTTCGTGAATGGCACAATGCATTATCAGTAACAACATTGATTCAAATATAAATCAAATTAAATTAAATCACCTTTACTCAATGTTTATCTATTGTCATCAGGTTTTATCATCCTTGTCTCTGTTTGTCATGTCATTTTACACACCTGGAAACATAATTCTCCTTCACCTCCCCCTCTTTCGTCCTTCACTCTCTTTCTGTTTCTCTCTTTCTCTCTCTCTCTCTCTCTCTCTCTCTCTCTCTCTCTCTCTCTCTCTCTCTCTCTCTCTCTCTCTCTCTCTCTCTCTCTCTCTCTCTCTCTCTCTCTCTCTCTCTCTCTCTCTCTTTCTCTCTCTCTCTCTCTCTCTCTCTCTCTCTCTCTCTCTCTCTCTCTCTCTCTCTCTCTCTCTCTCTCTCCCTCTCTCTCTCTCTCTCTCTCTCTCTCTCTCTCTGTCTCTCTCTCTCTCTCCTCTCTCTCTCTCTCTCTCTCTCTCTCTCTCTGTCTCTCTCTCTCTCTCTCTCTCTCTCTCTCTCTCTCTCTCTCTCTCTCTCTCTCTCCTCTCTCTCTCTCTCTCTCTCTCTCTCTCTCTCTCTCTCTCTCTCTCTCTCTCTCTCTCTCTCTCTCTCTCTCTCTCTCTCTCTCTCTCTCTCTCTCTCTCTCTCTCTGAAAGAAGTCTACACAGGAATTGAAGGACTTGGAGAATCGTATCACATAGAAATTACAAGAAAACCCAGTTCTATTAAACATGTTGTACCTTTATTAGTACTACTAGTTACTACTACCAGAGTAAACAACGAATTCGATCGTATTGAAGAAAAGAACTTGGAATTGTCAAGAAACAAGAAAAAAATATCAAAAGTGATAAACGGCAATAACTAAGTAATACATTGTGTAACTGTAACTCTTTGGTTGCACTTCTTGGTGGAATCATTTACTGCCATTTATTATACATAATGCAGTATGTTGGTATAAGCGGCAGCGGTAGTGGGGGGGGGGAATTAATACATAAATCCCAAAAGACTTGGGGGAAGATATACACATTAGAGAACATTACGTTATAGTTATAACTTATACCATCAGCAGAAAACATGTCAACACAAAGCTCGGCTACCAAGTATTTGTTTTCAAAGATTGACGCCACTTTCGGATTTTTGATGAAAACAGTTCTTTGATATACACAATGAATACCGTACTTCATTTGGGAGATACTCCTCTCTGTGGTGGTCTTTTGGAGTGAGCTCAGCTCCAGAGATTTGCAACAGAAGAATGAAACCAACATTCAAACCCGGAAGTTGAAGGCAAAGAAGGCATAGAACGTTTTTTGATGATGTATGGATCAGGGGGAAACAGAAGAAGAACTAAACCAGGAATGAAAGAAATGTTTAGATCGTGAGAGAGTCTTGATGAGACTGTAACCGACCTTCTCGCGTGCGATTTAAGAGATGGCTTCAGTCCGAGCTGTGCACCTTTTTCTATTACCTGACTAGCGAAGGAGCATAATGCAACGGGGATCAGAGTTTTGATCAAGACCTCGCCATTATTATGCACCCAATGCACCCCAACTCAATTTCGGAAGTGCCTCTGGCTACGGGTGCAGAAGTTGACATTTCGGCCCCTTTAAGCCTCGCCACCGCGACATGGTAACTCTACGATATACAGAAACAAACAATGAAATCAACCACTGTAAAACTGAAAGGTCAAAGTATTGGTTGTGGTTTCGGCCCTTTTTTTAATTGTCCAAAATTAAAATTTGCGGACATACTAATGACATTATTGAAATATATGAAAAGCTCCAATTCCAATATTATTATTACTCTTCTTATGAAATATCTACTTTACATTGTATTTCTGACATTGAGGATAGAACCAATACTAATTATTGAAGCTACAAGTTCCAAAGTTTTGTAACAACCTGGAAAATGCAACACAATACCAGCAGTCTTAGATACCGATATCGATACCGGTAATACCTTTCACTTACTGGTGATGGCTGGCAATAAAGTGGCAGAAAGAATCATTCAAATTGTCAAACGATTTTTCTTTAGAATCAGAACTTGAAGACCCTAATTGCATCATGGGACAGATTGGCAGTAGGAGCTAAACATCTCATTAAGAGGGTGAGGGGAGGGGGGGGAGGGCGTCACTTGGACTGGAGAGTTTGGGACCTAAAGGTTGATTTTCTGTTCTTTGCATATTCGGGTAGAACGATCATTTATCTACAAGTTTATGGCAGAAATGTCAATTTGACGTAAACGAATACTTTTTTTTATTATTTTGTAGGCGAGGATAGGTAAAAACAGTCCATACCCTAAAACTGAGTGAGAAGACGGTAGTAAAAAAAACCCGCATATTGACGGCTAATCGCTAAATGTGGCAATACCTTGATCACCTGGCTTCTGCCGACACCGCTCGTTACTTCGGCCCATCGCTGTGTCGCGTAAGAGGCGCTGCGTGTCAGTGTGTATGTAAACACGCACACAAGCATAGGACTAGAGAGAAACAACAAAAACTGGTGATTTTGACGTCTGTTTTCCAAACAATGCAAATCTAAACCTAGATTTATAATCCTTTTGACATTGGTAACAATGCCAGAGACTGTCTAAAGAGTAAGGGGGTGCTACAACAAGGGAAACCCGTCTGAAAAGTTTGTTTTGTGTTATTTTCTTTTGATTTTTTTACTTGCGTTTTTCTCGAAATTAATTTTTTCACACTAAAATTCCATCTCCTCCGCCATTTACGGAACGATTTGTATTATATTTGGCACACAGGTTCCTCTTGTCAATGTGAGTAGAATGACGTCGGTTTTTTTATATCTTGTAAACGTTTTGAGAAATTTATTTATTTTTGTAATAAAATTACCGTTTTTGTATATTCACGATACATATTTATATTCAAAAATTCATTAAACAAAAACTATCCAAAACATTAAAAAAAACCGACGTCACTCTTTAGATATTGAATGGAAAAGACAATTTGCACAGGTTTTGAGTGATTTTATTCATAACTAAGGAAGTAGATAGATTTTGAAAATTGATTGAAAATCCAGATGACGGCCGTTTCTATGGCAACCAAGGACGCTACAAACTTTTCGATGATATATGATGACTATATTTTGACAATTACTCATGTACATACAAAAAAAAAAAAACTCAAATTTAAAAGAACAAAATCACTTCAGGAGGGAGAGAGAGAGAGAGAGAGAGAGAGAGAGAGAGAGAGAGAGAGAGAGAGAGAGAGAGAGAGAGAGAGAGAGAGAGAGAGAGAGAGAGAGAGAGAGAGAGAGAGAGAGAGAGAGAGAGGGAGGGAGAGAGAGAGAGAGAGAGAGAGAGAGTGAGAGTGTTGTGTGTGTGTGTGTGTGTGTGTGTGTGTGTGTGAGAGAGAGAGTCAATCATGTATGGTTTAATACTGAATTTAAACTCCAAGAACATTTAAAAGTAAGATAATAAACTAGGGACATTGAGACAGTGAATAATGAATAGAAACCAATAATTATTTAATTTTTCTGTAAAAACGTTTTTTTAACAAGAAAGGGAAATGTAACGTTCTTGAATGGACCACCAGTTAACGTGCGCCTACGTACTCGGTGTGAAATGTATCGAGGTAGGCAACAAAAGATCATGAAATAATTTCTCTTCTTTAGTTGTTCTTCGATTGTTTCTATATTATTCTAATTGCAATACACACACACACACACACACACACACTGTTATTATACATTATAATACACCCATTCATGGCATACTATCGTGACAGGACGTCACTTCTTGAATCTTCACACGAAGGTCCTCACAGCGTGCAGTAAACCTGCCAGCCTCTGTACAATACTGGCATGTCCAGTCAGCTTGTTACACCTTGTTCCCATCAGCGTGTTGGTCTCCCTCTCTTGCCCTCAATTTTTGCTTCTAATATACGATTTTCCATTGTTTCTTTCTTTCTTTCTTTCTTTATCAGTTCCCATTCTACCTTTCGGTGTATGGGTTCAGATGCCCCAGATGATCTTTCTCCAGGATGCCCTGTTCTGGCATTTTCTGTTTCCTTCCAAAAAAGTTAAATTTCTATGCTTCAATGCCTCTTTTATATCTTCTTCCCACTTTCTCCAAGGTATGCCTTTTGGTCTTTTACATTGGGCTTTAGCACTGCATACTGATTTAGCTATTCTATTGTCATTCATTCTGTTTACATGCCCAAACCATCTCAATTGATTTGTTTCTATCTTAGTTTTTATGCCATCTGCTTTGGTTTGATCTCTTATTGTTGTGTTTCTGATTTTGTCTCTTTTTTTAGTTTTCCTTACTTTTCTTAGATATTTCATTTCAGCTGCCTGTACTCTACTGTATTCTATACTGTCAAAGGTCCAGGTTTCGCTGTCATAGAGGAGGGTAGGACAATAAACTGTATTGTATACTGCCATTTTGGTTTTTGTTGATAATTCTTGCTTACCTACAAATGCCTTTCCTAGATGGTTATATATTGCACTTGCCTTTTTGGTTCTCTGGCTGATTTATTCTCTTAGTTTTCCCTCTGAGTTAATCATTACTCCTAGGTAATTGTAGCTTTGAACTTGTTCTAAATTCTCCCTGCCCAATTTAAGATTTTGTGTTTTAGCTTCCCTAGTTACTAGCATTGTTTTGGTTTTCTTTGCATTTACTCTCATTCCTCTTTTCTTTAGTTCATTGTTCATAATGTTAATATTCGACTGAAGGTCAGGGCATCCTGGAGAAAGATCATCTGGGGCATCTGAACCCATACACCGAAAGGTAGAATGGGAACTGATAAAGAAAGAAAGAAAGGGGACTCGGTAATCCAGAGGCAAAGTGTTGGCCTCTCGACCAAAAGGTAGTGGGTGCGACTTGCAAACGGTTGACAAAATTTCTAGAGTTTTTGGAGCAAATTTTAGACCCTGGTCCAGGTAGGTGGATCGACATCTAGTCGCATCGGACACGGACGATAAAAGGGTCCCGTATGCAGATTACAACACTGTGCACGTTAAAGATCCCTTGGCTGTTTCAAGGCAGTCCGGACAAAATTAAAAATCCTACCAAAACCCCCAAGATCACCTTAGTTGTGGTTGTGGGTAAATCAAATCAAATTCCTAGGAGTACAACGTTGCGAAAAAAAATTGCACCAGTAACGGTTTAGCTATCTCACATATCTAAACGGGATCAAACAAATTGAAAATTTTCACGAAAAACATGGTTAAAAGACTGGCGACAAAAGTTTTGAAGTCAAGTAAGCTTTGAGTGGTATTTGTTGTAAATTGTGTTTTTTCTCCAGCAATGGAATTGATATGAAGTTGATTGATGCAGTTTCTCTTTTTGTTGTTGTGTCGAGTAGAGTACTCTAGTGCTAGATCTAGATATTTGCTTTTAATTTCGTTTTTGTTTTATTTTGTTTTTGTGTTGTGATTTTGTTGTTTTTGTTGGGTTCTTTTTGGTATGGTTTGTAATAAAAGAATCTAAAAGAACAAAAGAGCTCGAAAATCTAGATTTGCATATATATTTGCATCTATTTCATCCGTGTTGAGTCTTCGCAAGGGTTGTGTTCAATTTTAAGGGTATTTTATCTTTGGCAAAGTGATATAATTTAGATATCTAGATCTAAAATGTAGCTCTAGATCTATGTCTAGCTCTAAATCTAGATCTATAGATCATTTTAGGCTTGTATAGGATCTAGATCTAGATTAGTACGTTGTTTTCATTTCGCGGATCTCAGGCATTTATTTTTTATTTTTAGTAGCTGACTCATGGAGACCCTCCTGAATGGCTAAAGATAGAATCTAGAGCTACGACCCAAAGGCTACGAACAGATTATGCCAAGGCTATGTCATCATTCATGCTCAAATAGGGGTATGCATTTTATTTTCATGGCCATATTTGGTTAGCGTCCGTCCGTTAGCTTTTGCAAGGCAGAGGCTATAGATCTATGCCTATGTCATGCTTTATATTTATTCTCTTGAATCTATACATAATATCTAGATTATATCTAGATCAATAACATATCCTATGCACTACTATTCTACCTCTGGTTAAATGAAGAATTACATATATATAGCCTACTGGATAGACTTTCAACTGATTGAATGAAACAGATCAAAGACAAGGGTGTAAGCAGGTGAGTAAGAAATCATAAATTGCCTGCTTGATTTAATATTATATCTAGATTCTAGATTCTATATCTAGATGAATCTATATTTTTAGATAGTCTAAACAGTAGAGAGATACAATCTACATCTAGATTCCCTATCAATATCAGTGTTATTCTACACCAAAACAGCCTTTTATTTTATTGATTTGTTTTTTTCTTTAGACATGATTAGGTCTAGAATCTAGATCTAGTGATCTAGATCTATCTAGACACTTCTTCTTCTAGTTTTAGACCTAGATCTATCTATGTCTAATATCGGTAAGGATTGCCATTATAGTTGGGCACACACTATCACCATCCCCCGAGCCTGAACCACCCTATCTCCCACTCGTCCTACCACCCCACTCACTCCCCCCACAACCCTCAATCTGCCCACCCCACCTCCATCCGCTGGCAGCCCATCCCAACGAAAATTACACTGTGTGCCCAACTATGGTAATCCTCTCTAATATCTGGATGATTTCCCAAAATTTAAATCTGTATCCAGTAGATGTTTATATTTAAAGTAGAATAACGACAACTTGGCTACCTAAGGATCGGAAGTAGAGATCATTTAAAGAAAGGAACCTATTTGTGCCAATAAATCATCCTGTGATATTGGAAGATATATATGTAAAAATAGTCCATCTTGTAATAAATGTGATTGGTTGATGTATGGAATGTCCCAAATGTCCATTATAAATATATTTCATCAACTTTACTTCTAATTAAAATCACTGTAACATTTAACAACAGTACAGCCACTATCTAGAAGACAAAATATGGTCGCAACAGGATTCTTATTAATTATTGTATGGCACAAACAACATTTATTTTTTTATCGAAATAGAAACTTTTATTGAAATGAAGAGAATTTATTTTGAAATAAAGAGAATTTTTAACAGACGCATCAAACAGAACTAACTAACCATCTGCACTTTTGTTATAGCTGTGTTGCTGTTACATCACTCTAGAACCACAATCCAAATTATGTCAATTATGAAGAATTTTTAAGGACTTCTCAAAACAAATCATGTGCATGTATTTAATTGTTTGTTTCAAATAGAGATTTTGCACAAGACAGGACTCTAACCAAAATTTGCATGCGCAAGATGAAGGAAGCAGATGAAAAGATGGAAGAAAATAATACAGGCATGAACATACAGACGGAAGAAGAAAGTCTACCTATCCCAAGAGACAGAACTGGAGCATTTGTCTCTTTACCTGCAAATGAAGACTTGCCCTTTAGAGCTGTTGGGAGTAATGACTTTGAAACTATCAGACGTTTGCTTGATAATGGCTACAATGTAAATACAATTCATGAAGGTAAGCAAAGAATAAAGGCATATTTAATTAGGTGTAAGTTACACATAATATAAAGTCTGTCAAATGTCCTTTCTTTCTTTTAATCAATCTAACCCATATTTTATATTGAGTGCACAACATTTTGATTGATACTTTGAGAAGTATTTTAGCAAACTCTGCAAACATGGTGTGATGAGTGCACTTGTGTGAAAGTGAAAAACAAATTGGTGCACATTCTAACGTTTGCTGTTAGAGTCAATAGAATCAAAGGTAAATGCATTGGATTTTCCCTACTTTCCATGGGTTGCATTTTAGACTGATCACCCTGTAATGTTCCTTCTTAAAGTTGTTGTTTGTTTAGAATCTTCTTTTCAGGTATCAATCAGTAGAGCAGCCTCTATTTTTGAAAAAGTCATTGCTTAAGATCCTATGTCTAAGACTTGGCTACCTCATGTCTTAAACATAAACAATGCTTTCACTACTGAGAAAAGATAGAGATGGATTTATAGTCTGTATTCTCGCACAAATTAGGTTCACCGAGTGTATATCATTTATCCCCCAGCAGGCCATTTCATTCAAAGTTCTGTTTAGACTATCTGGGAGGAGCATACAGTACACAAGCCTGTTAGGCTTTTGGTACTAACACTATGACAACATCTTTCTCTACCTGTAGCTGGGTACTCATTCGCACATGAGTCAAGTGAGAAAGTAAGTGAAGTGAAGTACCTTTCCTAAGAGTACAATGTTGTGGAACCCCACCCACCACCACCACCTGTGTCAGTCAAGGAGCTTGAACCAGTGAATGATAACAATTGTTTATCAAATACAGCTTTAATCGCTGAAAATAATGAAAGACATATATTCAACAGTACCATTCACTACATGTAGCATCAATATATTGTCTTTGTCATTCTTTGGTTTATTATCTACATAATTTTTGCTTGAACAGATATATTATCTCAATCTACTCTGCATCGATAGTCTTCTGTGGAACAAAGCTGAAAGAAAAATCTCTGTCTATATAATATATAATCTAAACGCCTGGATAAAGGATGGAAGGGGAGAAGTAAATATAAATCATTTTACTTTTTCATCAGAAAACCCTAATGGATCATTCTATACCATTCATGATTCATCAAGGGCGATTCGTCAAATATGTTTAAAGAACTACACTTTGTTACATGTTGCTGTTGTTCATGCAAGTATTGAAGTAAGTAATATAATTTTCTTGTTATTTTGCACATTTTTTTAATGCTAGTATTTTATTGTCTACTATAAACATTCTGAAATAATATACATTTTCTTTAAGTAAGTAGATTATCCTGATAAAGTAGATCTTACATGAAATTGTTTCAGTTGGACGAAAACCAAAACTATTATCTGAACCATGAAATCATGTCTGACTACCTATTACATTACTTAGTCACATCTGAGAAGTGGTTAGTTACATGTAATATTAATAAGGAGAAATAAAAATACTTTCATCTTTCTTTGGCCATGTGATTTGTGTGTTGTTTCCCTTTAACATGAGTAAATGATATGATTTTATGTTGTTTCATTTTTATGACCACATTGTGTAACTGTTTTAATGTAAATGGCATTAATCAGTGCTTGAGATAATCATATGATAATGTAGAAGTAATCCTTGAAAACGAAAAAATAAAACCCTTTGACTTAACCAATGTTTATTCCTACTTCTATGAAATACCCAACGTCTACTACTATTGTAAGCATCAAACCCGTAATTTGAGGTCATATCAAATGATTTTTTTGTAATTGCGAACAGGGATGCTACAAAAAAAGATCACCAAATAATACCCAAAAATCGTGCTAACCATTGTCATTGCATGCATAGCCTAGTGAAGACAATTTTTATTCTAAGTTAATTTCTCGAATCTACAGGCAAATATTTGTGAACACCTTTTCTCCAATTGTTCCTATAATAGGTCATCCAATTTTTGATATCAAGAGGCGCTGATGTCAATTTATCAGATGTGAACAAAATGTCTCCCTGTCATTGAGTGCTCTTATCAAAAGACCTGATGTAGCCAAAGTACTTATTGAATATGGTAAATTTACTATTTTATGTAAATGTAAGGTCTTTTTGTTTGGGGGGTGCATCCTTTGTTTTTCTTTTCTTATTTCTTCTCAAGGAGCAATCCAAAAACTGTCAAGAAGAAGCCCCTGTTTATTCAGTAAATGATGTGAAATGGGAGATTTTGAACACTTTTTGTGGACATGACATTTGTATATTATATATAAATCTCTATGTTGTCACTAAAGAAGAAGCTCTTTGCTGTGAGCATTATTTTATTAAAAATCTGATATCAAACTACATTAACTATATAACTTAAGTCTTCAAATTCATAAGGTATGATGTCAAAATTTGACTAGTTATAGGGCTTTTTTCTTTTTATATTCTATATTGGAGTTTCATACATAAATGTGTACATATCTATTTACATTTTATTAATGGCTTTGAAAGTTATCTTACATTGTAACAAGTTCTTTTCTGTCACAGGGGCCAATGTTAATATGCAGAGCCTTAGTGGTAAAACACCGCTCATAGAATCCATAGCAAATGGATGTCTGTCCTTGGTCAACTTGCTCATCAATGCTGGTTGTGATCTGGAGCTGGCTGATCTGAAATACACAACTCCCCTTTTCACCTGCCTTTATTCTAGCAATTACCTGACGAAAATAGATGTTTTGAGGAGCCTGATTCAGGGTATGCTTATCTTATTATAAAGGGAAACGACTATTGATATTTATACAACAATGTGCTAACCAGCTGTGTGATATAGAATTAGAGGCCTGCATAGACAGGGAGGCAGTGGAGACTCTACGCTTTTTGAACTTTTCTCAGCGGGGAATATTATTTCTGTGTATATGTTTATCAAAAAACTCATAATTGAACAAAAGATAATGATATTTTCGTAATCAGCTGTACCAACATTAACAAAATGCTTCTGGAGAAATGCGATCTGTTGCTTCATTTTATAGATTAAAATTATTTTTTTAATTTTCTTAGGACACGGGAGCTAGCTTACAGTGTAGAGCTTTTCCTTCTTCTTTTGTTCTGATTAATTTCACAAAATGAGGGCATAATTGCGTTGGGTACTTGATTATGTGGTTGTGAATTTATTTGCAAATTTAATCCATCTTTTTCATCTTTTTTCTTCATTTTTGTTTTCTTCATAATTATTCTGTTAAAGATAAAAAGGTAAAGATGGATTTATTGTCCGTATCCCTATACAAGTGCATGCTCACAAGACTACATCAATTTTCCCTATCAGGCCATTTCATTGAAAATCCTTCTCAACTCCTTGGGGAGCATACAGTACAACTGTCTGTTAGGCACATCATACTAACACTCTGATAAGACAAGTTAGGATAGCAGAGCAAAGTGCCTTTCCTAAGAGTACAACTTGACCAGCCATGGGGTTTGAACCAGTGCCGTTGTGATTACAAACTCACAACATTACGATTTCACTACACACTTGAATGTTATTATGATATCTATTATTTTTTTATTTCAATTTTAAAAATTGGTAGTAGCATTACTTATTCTCCTTCTTTTCTTTTTCTTCTTCTTCTTTTTTTTCTTCTTCTTCTTCTTCTTCTTCTTCTTCTTCTTCTTCTTCTTCTTCTTCTTCTTCTTCTTTTCCTTCATCTTCTTAAGATTTTTATTATTACTTTATCCCGGCACAATTTCAGTGACTTTCAGTGAAAACGGATGTCCTAAGAAGTAGAATGTTGAATCATAATCAAAGCTGTTAATTTAAACCTGTTAATAAATTGACCTATTTGTTTGATAAGTTAAAATCTTGTTGGGATGCAAAGCTCTTTTCTTGTTGTCACATCTTGCTATTTTTTTCTTCTTTTTTTTTTTTGATGGTGCATGACCAAGGAGGTCTATCTATTCCACCAAATTCTTTTTGCAGGTAGTTGGTGGATCTAATGGTAACAACATAAACCACAGCTAAAGTTTGCTTCCGTTCTGTAATTTAAAAAAAATTTATCTTGTAGGTGGAGTCAACTTGAATCACACTAATAAACAAGGGGCGACTGCATTAATGATTGCTGTTGGATTGGGAATTAGAGAAGCTGCCACTGTCCTTCTAGAAGCAGGAGCAGATGTTAACATGGTAAGGCTGAAGGTTTACTATATGTAAAGCTTTACTATCTCTATGTTCTTTTATTCCTGTAACTGATATCACAGAAAAATATTAGAATTACTGCCCATCATTTGCCATACTGTTGAAGCAAGAATTTCAGTCCCATCTTTTTTCAAGCTTGTAGATGCATTGCTTTTTAAACACAATTTTCAAGAATGGTCCTCAAACTCGATTTTGGCTTCAAAATATTGATTTTTAGATTTTCAATAAGTTCATTCCTTTTAATGTCATATTTTTGACTAAAGTAAGTTATATTACACGTATTATTTATCAAAATCCTTACTGTTTCCTAAATGTTTCTTTTGACTAATTTATAGTCAGGAAGACTTCAAATGCAAATTCCTCAAAATGTTACTTTTTGACAAAGATTGACTATTGATTTCTATTTTTATGGTCCGATTGCCCCCAATTTTGGTCTATAGCATCAATGAAAAAGTATGAAATTTTGGTCTGTAGCGATTTTTTATATTGTTTCACATTTTTGCGAAAGAAAGTTTTTGTGATAAAATTTTCCAAAAATGGAAGATTTGCTCAATATTTACTCACCACATTTAAAAAAGCACCACTATAATAAAGGCCATATTTTTTGTAATGGCAAAGTGATGTTTTTTTATTCTTAATTCTCATGAACTTCAAGATATAAGCTTCTACTCACTGCAGTGTTTGTGCGTATCATGCCCAATGTATATGACATGGTAAGTGAACAAAAGAAATCATGTTTTTATACTGTGCACGAAAGCTTGTTGATAAAAACACACGAATATTTGCACAGTAAATGTATAGCATATTTTGGAATTGAAAAAGCATCATTTCATTTTGTTAATTTGCTCATTGGAACTGATAAACATGCGGTTCTGAGTCATGACGAACGTAATGTCGCCATAGGACTTGTTCAAGGCAGCATCATGCCTTTCAGGGAAATTGCCAGACGGATGAATTGTCACCACATTTCAATCTCAAGATTGTTACAATGACATGATGCCACCGGTAGTGTCCAACCTCAACAGCAGAGTGCACAATCACGAGTGATAACACAAGCACAGGGCCGCCATATTGTGCTTACTCACTTGCATAATCGGTTCCAATCAGCATTCTAAACAGCCACCACCATTGTTGGCAATAGTTCACCCAAATATCGTCCTCAACAGATTACAGAATGCGGGATTAAACTGTTGCCCTGTTCTTAACTTTCGGCAATGGCAGCGTCATCTGGCTTGGGCCCGCCAGCATCAAAAAATGATTGGACGTTACTGGAATTCAGTACTCTTTACAGATGAGAGCCGATTTAATGTTTCCATGCTGATGGACATTTTCGAGTTTGGAGACAATGACGAGCGAGGAGACATCAGCTACTATCATCAGCCACCTCTACACTTGATTAGAGAACATGTGACCGCCCAGGTGTACCGGGATGGAATCATTACGCCAAATGTCATCCTAACTTTCCAGGCGTATAAAGACCTCTTCGTTTTCCAGTAGGACAACGCTCGCCCCCACACTGCTCGTATTACGATGGTCATTATTCGGCAACAGAACTTTGACCTGCTGGACTGGCCACCATATTCACCGGATATGTCGCCCATAGAACATCTCTGGGATACGGTTGGACGCGGCACATACAGCAACCAGGGGAACAACACCATCTGTGAATTGGAACACCCTCTGCAGGAAGAATCGCAAGCTATCCCGCAAAAAATGATACAGAGACTTGCCAAGCTTGTTTGCATTCAAGATGAGGCCACACAAGTTATTTGACGCATTCGATGTGAGTTGACAATTTATTGAAAGGATCATCATTATTTCACATTTTTGTATGGAGTTTTAATAAATATTTTTGTATTGAAGATCCTTTGTCTTTGTCTTAATTCATTCTTATTCAAATGCACTTTAAGAAAAACATTGTTTTCTAATGTGAACAAAAATATAGGAATAATTTAAACGATTTTTAAAATTTGCCTGTTTCAAATACAAAGAGAAGTAATTCAGTGGTGCGTTTTTAAATGTGGTTAGTATACATTAAAAAAAAAAATCAAAATTGTTGGAATTATTAAAAATCTCTACTGGGTGTGACTAGATATTGGACCGAATAATATTAATATGCATGCAAAGTTACAACTAAACTGATCAAAACCGGAAAAGCCTATTTAAATTGAAAGTGACCTTATTTTCAGAATGGCAACCATATGATAAACACATTTTTCCCTATTTATTCCATTAATTTAGACATGGTTTTTAGACATTTTTTCCCTAATTATTCCAGCTAATTTAGTTCAATGGTAGTGGTCAAAATTGTCCATTTTGAAGACTATCAAAAATCATGTTCAGGACCTGTTGGTGTTTTAAGATAGTTTTAAATTCTTAAAGTAAGGTTTTTAATTTTCAATTTTTTTCTTACTAAATGATTTCCATTTAAAATGATCTACTTTCTTATCTGTTTGGTCATCTTGATTATTAAAGTTTTCATATTCACATAAGCTAAGATGCCCTTGTATATCTTTCATCAAGAAATTTTAAATGTTCGTTGGTGAAGAAAACGAAGAAAACGCAAACAAAGCGAAAAGTACTGAAATTATTCTCATGCATGAGTTTATAATATGTACATAGACACATGCACATTCATTTCTTACTTGAATACATGTTTATATACGGGAATATTTCTGCCAATCAAATAGGTCAGGTGTTGTTGAGCCTTTGTGTGTTACATACCTATGTATTTCTATTACACATTGATTATTATTATTATCATTATTATTATTTTATTATTCTTTCAGTGTGATAAGAAAGGCAAGACCGTTATTCATTTAGCTTCAGGTCCTAATATGGTCCTTTATCTGTTGAATTGGGGAGCAGCGGCGACAGGCCTGACAGCAAAGGTAAGGTCTGTCATTGTAAGGAGTGGTATTTGTCAGAGGGACTTAAGAAGAAAAAGAAACGATGTAATGACAACACACAAAGCTTAAAGTTTGTCATTCCATATTGATGCCACAGTTAATGTCATCAGGTCAAACAATAAGGCAAAGGGAATGTTGAAAGAGACTTATGATAATAGATAAGAGCATGAAAGATCTATTGAAGCCTGTAAGGGACATGATTAAATAATCATTTCATACCCATAATTGTATTCTTTACTTAAGGGGGACTCGTTAGTCTAGAGGCAAGGTGTCGGCCTCTCAACCCAAAGGTCTTGGGTTCAACAGTTGAAAACAATTTTCAGAGGGTTTCTTTTACTATGATCTAACCCCTTGTCAGGTAGAAGGATTGACACCCAGTCCCATCAGAGACAGACGATAAAACTCTCTGTACACATTAAAGATTCCTTGGCCGTTTACAGGGCAGTCTTGTCAAAATTAGAAATCCTACCAAAAACCCTGAGATCACCAGGGTAAAATCAAATCAACAAAAAAATCCTTTACTTTTTTCACTTATCTGTCATTTTGCTGTTTCCCTTAATTCACCCTGAGATCACTGCTTGTGGCGGATGGGGTAAATTTCAATAAAACAAAACACAAAACAAAATGAAAAAAAAAGGAATGATGAAGTGAAGGATAGGATTATGGGTCTGAAATGATCATTCAAGTGTCTTTTTGTAAAGCAGATCTACTGACTGTAGACGTCACTACTTCCACTACTCCCCTTATTATATCATATCTTTTTCAGAGGCTATATAGGTGATTTGACCTTTAAATGCCCTATACATGTCAAATGTATTAGTGCCACAAATCTTCCTCTGAGTTCTACATTTATCTTCCTACATCGCCCTGCATGCACCCAAGTGAACGGTAGTTCACTGCATAGGGTGTGTGACAAACTATAATGAATACAACACTGTCAGCAGGTATTTTTCCTTCCCTTTCTCCTCATCCCCCCCCCCTCTTCTCTGCCATCGCTTAGCATTCATTCACACTTGAGTCAAGGAAATGAGGGAGACATAATTAATTTACTGTTCTTAAGAGTACTCATGCCTCAATAATGCGCCTCCTGGCACAGAAAAAGTTAAGATATGGTCCTAAGAGTGCGTCATGAAAAAACTTGTGCGAGCCAGGATTTGAATCAGTGTGGTCGTGATCATAAAATCACAACACTCTGCCGATTGCGCTATGATGTCTCATATTAAATATGTATAATATATATAAGTTGTTTATCTTTCACAGGGATCCGACCTCTAGATCGAGCTATCAGTATGGGCCACATTGGACTTATGCGTGTCTTGCTAGGGGCAGATGCTAAAAGAAGTACACCCTCCTCGATCAACCAAGTGTGCTCCAGATAAGACAACAGGTTCCAGCATTTGATCGCTGGCTTCTAAATGAGCTGGGAAATCCCCGGCAATTGAAGCGGCTTTGCCGACAGACTATTAGAGAAAGTTTAAGCCCAACAAATACAGCTAAGATCAACGACTTGCCAGTTCCATCCCTTGTAAAAGATTTTCTGCTGGTGAAGCATCTTGATATGACATTATAGCACATGTAGATGTTACCAGTTTGTCACTACGTTCGTTCTACCATTCTCCCAAGTCATTTTTGAGGTAGTAAGAAAATCGAAAAAGAATCAAAATGAAAACTTACTTTCCTACAACAATACTGTTACTGTAATGGCAGATGCCTCCTGTTACATGAATTGTGTGAGGGATCACATAAATCTATGATACAGACTACCAGCATCGCTAAACATAATATCGACGGTGAAAGTGAAAGTCACAAACTGTGTAAGTCCAATTTTGGATGTTTTGAGAAAATTAAAAAAAGAGATGCTGCGCATTTTAATCTATTTTCACAGACATGCACAGTTTGCAAGTGTGAAAAACTAGACCCAATAGGCATACACGGATTGCTCATATGGTTGTTATACAGGTTTATATTGGTTCTTGTGCCATAGAACCCTAACTAGACGAAGCATAGGGGTTTCCTAATGTTAAAAAAGCAGAAAAAAAAGGTGCTACTAATTTTAGACTTACTCGGTTTGCGACTTTCAATGTCGATATATAGAGACAAACAGTGAGGCAAGGGTCATGTTGAAAGTGAAGGACAATGACAATAAATAATAATAAAGCCCTAAACAAGGACAAGTCAAATACAAGGAAAAGACAAAAATATTGATGGCCACCATGGGGTTTGAATCCGCGACCTCAGTTGCAGGTTCAATCCCCATGGTGGCCTTCAATTGTTTTTGTCTATTCTTTATATTTGTCTTGTCTTTATTCTTTTGGGGTTTTTATTAATAATTAATGTCATTATCCTTATTTTAAACACAACATGATGAGATATTTCTCTATAGTTTCCTGGTTGAAGTTTCCACAGCCATTGCCTTAGGGCAAACTCTGGATGGGTTACATACTTATGCTTGATGTATTTGTAAATATGAACACATGGGTAACATACAAATGCTGATATTTGTATAATTTGACACATCTTTTTCATACGTTAACGTTTATTTGGAGGGCCTTTATCATGAAAAAAGTATTCAAACAAGTTGAGATGAAGCTCATGCAAAATATTAACTAAAAGCATTTGACAGCTGAGCTTTTTATTATTTTATTATTCAATTTCGATCTATGCTAGATAGAGCAAAATATTGTAGAATGTTCACACCGGCTCCATAGGATGTACCTTGCACAGAGAATTTGTTAGACATTATTTTATAATTGATATATTTTTAAACGACATATGCTACAACAACCAGATGCTGGAAATATTGGTCATCACGGCATGTGTCATGAGTCAGTGTAACGTTCAACTGGCAACAGTAAAACCGTCAAACAGATTAACTTCAAGCCAATTGATCTGTGGTACCGCATACTCAGTTTTAGCGTGAAAATATCTGCATTGAAATTTTCACTTTTTACAAATTTCCATAACAATTTTTGTAGTTATGAGGTTATATTATATATTAATTGCTATGACACAGTTGGCCCAAAATTTACCATTTATTATAATTAAGGCAGGTGCTAGTCTTGATTCAAACATTTCAATCACATCTTGAGTGTCTGTGTCAAGCCCCGACTTTCAACATCTGATTTAAAGTAAAAAAACTTTTTTTCGCCATCCCAGTCAGTGTGAAATAAGGTCTTACTTATTTACAGCTATAATGAGAACATACTTTAACTTGTGACTATTGAGATTAACCAACGTTTTTGTGATGGGTGAAATGTTACCATAATAATATAAAAAAAATAAAAAAAGAGAGATATTTTGCCTGGCTTTAACTCACAAAGGAGAAAAGATAACTCTCTTTTTATAACTATATTAAGAAAAGGAAAAAAGATATTTTACCTGGCTTCAACTCACAAAAGGGAAGAGATAACTCTCTTTTATTACCACGATGCAATAAATATTACCAAAAGATATTATTCTGCTGTGACCTTAAGATTGAAATTGAAATAAAATCCAGCCCATGTCGTCCTTTATGTATGAGAGTGTTCTTTAAATTTCATCGTCTTTCAAAGTGTTTTGGTTCATTCATATATATATATATTGCAATGTAAAGTAAATGTCTCTTCCAACATTCACATATATATATATTGCAATGTAGAGTAAATGTCTCTCCCAACATTCACATATATATATATTGCAATGTAAAGTAAATGTCTCTCCAAACATTATATCGTATTTTCTTGTGGTAGTCTTTCATATTCTTCAAAACATTTTTTATTTATGTGCTTTTTATCTCATGAAAGAGGTCGTTAGATTCTTTTCAAGTAAATTGTTTTATGGACTATCTTTTAAGTCAAATGTTGAGCTGTGACTAGGGAATCAAAAATTCAGTTGAAAACTTTAATCTGTGATGTTATACCTTTCTTTGATAAAATTAATCTGTTACACTACTACATTTAAGTGAAAAAATTGCTTTTAATTTTCGCATAGTAAAAATATTTCATGGTGTGAATATATGACTTCAAAATGTTTCCTTTTATTGTTTTATTTGAACTGTTTGTTGCAAGTGATAAGATTTTAGTAGATAACTTTCAGTGTTTTTTTCTTTAATCTACTTTTTAAAAATCTTTATCAGAACATAATCTACTCATTTTCAGTCATGGTGAAAATGTGATTTGTGACTGCTTTTTTTTACAATCATGAAATATATTTTTTAAATATTTTTGTGAGAATTTTGTGAATGTTAAATTAGTTCTATGTGAAACCAATTATCTTTGTAAATGCATATATCATTCAGATGTACATTGAAATGAAAGCAACTTTTATGTTCACCAAAATGTGAACATCTAACAGTGGGCATTAATCATGTATATAAGCAAAAATAATATACAACTAATACACATCTATCATTTTTACAGATAATAAAATTCAAAATGCTATCAAATTTCTTTTGCTTTTGTCTATTTATACCCTGATTTAAGTGGTGCATCCACATATCCCTTCTCCCCCACTCCTCACAAAAATTCATCACCTTGTCCATACAAACATAACTCAAAAATGCTGACAAAGCTTCTCAGCTGATCTTGTTTCACAATATTGTGTTTCAAAATGATTTATACCATACACAAAAATTTTAAGGTCAGCATATTTACACTTACACAAAGTTCGTGTTATTTTTATTTATTTATTTCTTTATCAGTTCCCATTCTACCTTTCGGTGTATGGGTTCAGATGCCCCAGATGATCTTTCTCCAGGATGCCCTGTCCTGGCATTTTCTGTTTCCTTCCAAAAAAGTTTTCAATGCCTCTTTTATATCTTCTTCCCACTTTCTCTGAGGTCTGCCTTTTGGTCTTTTACCTTGGGCTTTAGCACTGTATACTGATTTAGCTATTCTATTGTCATTCATTCTGTTTACATGCCCAAACCATCTCAATTGACTTCTTTTATCTTAGTTTTTATGCCATTTGCTTTGGTTTGATCTCTTTTTGTTATGTTTCTGATTTTGTCTCTTTTAGTTTCTTTTTCTTAGATATTTCATTTCAGCTGCCTGTACTCTACTGTATTCTCTACTGTCTAAAGTCCAAGTTTCGCTGCCAAAGAGGAGAGTAGGACAATAAACTGTATTGTTCTTTGTCTGATTTATTCTCTTAGTTTTCCCTCTGACTTAATCATTACTCCTAGGTAATTGTAGCTTTGACCTTGTTCTAAATACTCCCTGCCCAATTTAAGATTTTGTGTTCTAGCTTCCCTAGTTACAGTAGTATCCGGTTAAACGCACACCAGATAAAAGCACGCTTCGAGTAAACAAACGGCTGAGCACTATGACAGATTTTTTTCTATATGATCAGTATACTGTTAACGCACGCTACATCATCTAAACGCACGCTTTGAAATCGGTAGAAATAACCTTTTTAAATAGATCAGATAGCCACTAATTACTTGCCAGAGGATGTCACTTACATCACTCAGCAAGAACTCTGACCGCTCTTTGTGTAAACGATAGGCCTATGCCTTGGCCTCTAGGCCTATGGGATACACACGCACACTGATTAGTTCTCACTTACGACTGGTGGACACAGACCTAGCCTACGGGGCAGGAGTGGGTTTGAGAGCACTGCAGCATTGTTATGTGTAGATTCCTACGTCCTCGTGTTTCATTGGATGAGTCATGATAGGCTAGGCACTAATGCATGCCACACACACACACACACGTACACACACACACAATGTGAACTGTGATTAGTCTCCAAGATTCCACCATAGAATACACGTCGCTACACTGAACAGCCTTTGAAATTGAAAGCTATCTTTTTACTACTTTTTATAAAGGCACGCAACTCCTAAACGCACGCTACCCGTGCCTCCCGAGCACCGTGTGTTTAACCGGATACTACTGTACTAGCATTGTTTTGGTTTTTCTTTGCATTTACTCTCATTCCTCTTTTATTTAGTTCAGTGTTCATAATCTTGATGTTCGACTGAAGGTCACTTTCTGATTTTCCAAACAGAACTAAATCATCGGCAAATGAAAGCATTGACATTTACTGGTTGAGCTTCCACATACATACATTCATGTTGTTCTTCATTTTTGAGGATGCCTTTGCGACTGAATCCATAAATTTGATAAACAAAAGAGGACTTAGGATGCAACCCTGTCTTACTTCTATATCTACATCAAATTCTGCAGATATGTTTCCAGCTACTCTCACTGTACATGTTGGTTTATTGTAAAAAACTTTTCATGGCTTCTATTAAATTTTGCTCTACATTGTGTTCTTTTAAGGAATGCCATAGTTCGTCCCTCCTCACAGTGTCAAAGTCAAATGCCTTTCTAAGTCAATAAAACACAAGTGCAAGTCAATTTTTTATATTATTTGTCTAATTGTAAATATATGGTCTTGTACACTTCTTCCTGATCTAAATCCACTCTGATGCTCTTCAATCTGATCCTCTACTCTTTTCCTTCATCTCATTTCCAGTATCCTGGTATATACTTTTCCTGCAACACTAAGTAGTGATATCCCTCTATAGTTTGAGTATTCCATAGTTGATCCTTTCTTATGTATTGGTTCTACCGTTCCCTTTTTCTAGTTGTCTGGCACCTGTTTGAACTTCCATGATTGTTGGCATATTGCATGTAGTAGTTTGTCTGCCTCTCTCCCTTGGTTTTTAATCATTTCTGGATAAACTTGATCTGCTCCTGGGGCTTTTCCTAATTTCACTTTTCTTATAGCTGTTTGGATTTCTTCCATTGATATACTTACATCTTCAGCTGTCTCTACTGGATTACTTTATACTCTTACTAATTGATCTTTACTCTTTGTTTCATACGTTCTGGAGGGATTATGTAATTGGTGAAAATGCTTTCTCCATGTTTCCATGATTTCGCGGTCTTCTTTCATTATTTCTCCGTTCTCATTCTTAATTTGTCATATTTGGCATGCTTTGGTCTTTCTCATGCTCTTCATTTCCCCCAGAACAGCTTTTGTCGATTTCCTTGATAGCTTTCTTGAAGTCGTTGTCCAAACTCTTCCCATTGTTCCTGTTTTGCTTTTCTCACTTCCTCTTTGGCGATAGTTCTTTTATTCATGTAATCTATTATATCCTCTGGTCTCTTTGTTTGCAAATATTTCTTCCAGGCATCCTTCTTTTCTTTGATCTTAGTCTTGAAATTCTCATTCCACCATGCTGTTCTTTTCCTATCTCCTTTAATTTGTTTCCTACCACAGACCTCTTCAGTACAACTGAGGAATGTTTCTTTATACATCTGCCACTTTTCTTCTATTGTGCTATCATTCAGATCCATCTGTCTTTCACTGATAAATCTTTTTATCCTAGATTGGTATACCTGTTTTACTATTGGTTTATTTAGTTCCTCTATTTTGAGTTTAGTAGCTTTCTTCTCTTTCCTTTTCTGTTTGTTTTCCTCAGTCAGTAATCCCATTTTGGCAATCACTAAGTGATGATCACTAAATATTTCTACTTCTACTCCCGTTTACTCTTGCATCCAATGTACTGTAAAAAAGGGTTATTGTTATAAGTATCCAATATTCTTATGACAATGACATTGTTATTTGATAATTTTAGTACATGATGTAATTGGCAAGTCGCGAGCACAAAAGGTGATATTGGTACAATACCCAGTATCGAACCTTCCATTCATTTCTACGGTTTTAGAGAAAGCGATTATGAAGCAACTAATTGAACATTTACAATGTAATAAGCTTGTTGAACCCTACCAATTGCAACAACAATATCACAGAGAGTGCCCTTTTGACTATTATTAATGATATAATTCATCATACATGTATCAATCGATCAGGACAAAGCATCCATTCTCATACTGTTAGACTTCTCGGCATCGTTTGATACAATCGACCATTTGATTCTCTTAAGGCTTAAGGAGAGTCTAATCAAGATTTGGAATCGAAGCACTGCATTCTCCTGGTTCCAATCATACTTGATAGACATTTCAGTCTATAAACATAAACAGAATTCACTCACAGGAACCTCCATTGGAATTTGGTGTCCCTCAGGGCTCCCAACTTGTGACCCACTCTTTATACACTGTAGGCCTATATGCTGCCCTTGGGCATTGTCATCAAATCTCATTGTCAATTATCATACGTACGCAGATGACACCCAAATCTATAAGTTGCTTAGTCTTAATGGAAATGGATGGAAAACGTGGAAGATCACATATGTACATGCGTGTCTGTTAAAGAATTCTTTGAAGCATACTGTGCTAAATGTAAATGCTTCTTTTGCCACAAGTTAAAAATCCTTCTTCTTCCTCTTATAATAATAATCTCAAGTGTAAGCAATGGAAAAATAATTGCTACCACTGGAAATAACTGGAAATTTGTTTCTGTAGGAAAATATTAAACAAAGCATTTACTTGGGCTCAAATTTTAAATCAATTTCTTTAGAATCGAGTACATCAGTTGATTTTTTTATATAAAGAAAAATTCTTTCTATGAATATTGCTGTATCATTCTGAAAAAGTTGAATTTTCAAACCCGTTTTTCTCAAAACATGTGATTTCTAGCATACAACGTTTTTAAAATCTTAAAATCTCAGAAAGTATTCATGCCAAGTGTTGAAATTTGGTACACAGCTAGACTAGTATTTGTTATTGGGAACTAGAGATTTTCACTGGTTTATTTTGATTTTCATATCTTTTGTGCACCTTTAAAATCAAAATATTACAAAATTTAGTAATAGTTATTTTTTAAATAAAATACTGATTTTTTTAAGCACATTTAAAAACAGCTGAGATAAATTAAATATGTCTTACTCCTTATTTAAGGGTTTAAAGAATATATCTGAAAAAGAATTTCATTGCTAGCCCATATACTTTTTGAGATTTTAAGATTTTAAATTTCGGCATCAAAATTCAACATACCAATGGCAACCGAATAATTTTTCCCAAAATTTTTTACATTTACATAGTAACTTAGATGCAAGCAACACATAGGAAAAAAAAGTGAAAATTCGTATCACTTTTAAAAATTTTTTAATTTGTTGAATCACAAAACCAAATCATACTTCACTCAAAACGGCTCATACTTCTTAAACGGTCATGATTACATAAAACAAGCCCAATTTTTTCCACGACTCTGAAAACTACAAGACCGCTTTTATCGATGTAGAAAATGAAAAAACGCAAGAAGGGCAAAATGTCTCTACACACTGAATCCACAACACACATGGCCCAAGCCGAGCGACTGATCAATCCCGCTTACTACTTCTAGTTAGAAGGCAGTGCCGAGTTTCGGTTGAGGATGCGTTAAACAAAACTCTGTCGCGGTAACTCACAATGTCGAAATTTAATGACACTAGTAGTTTCTAATGCAAAATCGAATGAGCTTCCTTTTGCTCCGAGGTTCTTGCGTAAGTGGCTCTACGGGGCGTGTAAAAACCTTAATCGCCTCGGATGAGCTCTTAACTTTGACATCGACGGGAGTAATGGTATCATTGTAAAGCCTATTTTAAGCACAATCTGACTCGACCAATCAGAGCCAACTATCATTCATTGAGCTACCTATCGCGTAACACAAAGAAAGAGAGAGGTGTCTGGCAAGCTGGGTTTTCACAGGCTCGCCACTTCTTTCAGGTCTGACGACCCTCGTTTATTAAAATGTGAGAATGTGTTGTATTACACACTCCTTATTACAACAAATGGTTGGAAAGGGCTTGAATAGAGCTTTCCAATGGTGTAAACCATCGTATACTACTACAGTGTATACAAGAGAGGGGGCAAGGTGAACAGGACCTAAAAGTAGCGAAATCTGCGACTCACGCTGGTGGTGAACGGAAAAAAGGGGGGTTTGGACATTACCAGTCCAAACAGTATGAACATATTTCTTTAGTGTTGAAGCAGGTATGGTCAAACACACTTCTTACTACCAATGTTTTCCACCTCTCCCATTTTCTATGTTCAACAATCTTAGTTTCCAGTGGATTTCGCTTGAAGAAATGCATTGTTTAACAAAACATCAATTAATTGATATAAGTATACAAAGCAGGAATAAAAGTCAGAGATTTGGTTTCAAGAGATAAAAGTTGCGATTTTAATGAACATTTTTCATGAGTTATAATCCTTCTTATTCTTTATCATATTGGTTCCATGTTTTATAAAAATAGCCTTATTCTTGATCTCTAAGACAACAGCCTGCATTTGTAAAGAAAATGTATGTGAAAGTAAAAGTATAAAACTGTATGAGAGAGTCAGATCATTCAGTAACGTACTAGATAAGTATTGATTTATTTTGACATGGTTGATGTGAAAATGAAAGAACGACAGTATTACAGTTACAGTTGCAGTAGTCACCAGATAAAAGTATCTATCTATATATATATAGCTGAACGTCTCTAACTTTGACCGCTTATAACTCAGGAACCATAGCATCCACAACCTCCATATTTTGCAGGTATATTTCAAATAGCCTGCTTCAGGTTCCTAGTGAATAAACTTTTTGATCAAATCAACATTTTAATTGATTAAAAAAAAGATTGTTTTTCCTGCAATCAACGAATTTTTTTATTGTTATTAGATCTAATTTTTTCGATTTTCGGTCATTACAATAAAAAGTCTGCATCACTTCAGTATCGAGTATATAACTTCAACATCGAGTACTAATTCAATCTAAAAATCATACTTGCTATCACCCGTAACCCATACAGTGCTTTCTGAGTTAATCAGAGTCAAAGTTTAAGAGACCCAGCTTTATAAGAAAGAGAAATTCTATTCCAACATTTCTTATCGGGCATTCTTGTATTGCATAAAAACCCACTGCATAAACACTCCTACCTACATCTGCTGGGGTGACTGAGTTCTTACTATATAATATTAATAATGATAGTGTGTCAGGGCACGTTCAGCATATGTCCTATAAAGGCCCACTTTTCTTCTATATTGCAACTTCATACCAATCCAATATTGGCCTCAAAACTGGTGTTTTGTATGGCTAGTTGGTGATACATTTGTCAGAAATAACAATAGATAGATAATAAGAACAGATAAAACACTGTAGTGAAAAACTTTCAGACAAATGTGTCAATCTTCTTATGTCATGTCTAGCTCTTTTCTTTGCCTTACAATGCATAACTGCCATGCTATCATGTGATAACCAAGGGGTGTAATTAATACAATTGCATGACACCCTTTATCTTACTTTAAACTTTCTGCCCAACATGAGTTATCTCTAATCGAATTCCCAGAAAAACATGGTTTGTATGCTTTTCTCCTGGCTCCCAAAGGCTGGGTGTTTATCTGGAGACTACTGCATTACAATTAATGATTTCTACAAATGTATGATGAAGTAATGGAATGTCTTAAATCTCACAATTCATGGAATGAGACAAAGAATGAAAAGGGCATGAAAAAATACAAGAATGATCAATACAATATGTGAAACGGAATGTGTAGGTAAAGTGGAGAAAGACAGGTAAAGTGGAGAAAGACAGACACTTGCACCATTTTTCTGTTTGAATTCAAAAAGAGCAAATGCCACACACATACAAAAATATTAATCATGTTGAGTTGGACTGATGATCTCAGAAATAGCACTGATGATGAAAATAGGTAATCTTCATCTCACTCACAGCAATATACAAGCATAATAATTTTTAATGTCACATGAGTATAAAAAAATTAAAGGAAGACATTGGTTAATCGTGTCATCATTGCTCTTACTGTTTCTGGGCAAGGAAGGGAGTGGTTATAGTATTTAGATATTAAAATGGCCTTTCAAGCCAACATTTAGATCCTAGTGAAGATATGTAAGAATATTTCCCCCTGATGTTTTCATTAATATAAATGTAAACCACTACATCCTGTACTGTGACGTGCCATGGTTTTTAGTACAATAAAGTAGATAAGACAATCCTGATTTTCCTATTTCTTGAAGCTTTGTTTTCATGATATACGCTTAGGTTATTTGTAATGTTCAGAGGACAATCATGGAAAATTAAGGGGAAATTAAGATAACATTAAGTTTGAAGATGATCCCGGGTTCATCTAGAATTTTTTTAAAAATGAATGATGTCTTTTAGCTCAGATACAATGTACTTTATTTGACCTAACATGGCAGATGGTATTATTAAGAATAATAATGACAACATTTTATGGTGAAATTGATTCTGAGAATACAGCGTCAGACTAGTATAATTATAAATTCTGCCAAAAACAAAACAACTTTTTTCCCGTCTAAAAAGATTTGTTTGTATTTAAAATTTCTTTCTTAATTTTCAATTCATACGTAATACTTTCTTCTCTTTGCATACTTTTCTGCCTTGTCTACACAATAAGCCAACACAATTTATGAGCAAGATGTCACCCATTTACATACACAGTTCAAAATATAAGTCATAACACAATCATTCAAAGACCTATCATAAAATAAATTTGAACGTGCTTGCTAGGTATGCTGCAAACCATTCTGAGTTTGTGGGTTATTTCAACCTCTGAATGTGATGTACAAATCATAAATAAATTCTAATTTAAGACATAACAGCCATACATCAATAATAAGTTATACACGCCTTGAAACTAAGTCTATAACTAAAATTTAGTTATCTCCTCTTTTTCCTTCTTTCTACTCTTTGGTGATGCAGTAAAGTTCGTCAAACGTTTCAGAGCCTTTGAAACATTGGACTTTACATTGCTATGAGAATCTTGAGAGGCTGATGACCCACCTTTGAAAAATAAATATAAGAGAAAAAATTAATATCTATTCAAATTCATGTACATATTATGATGAATCAGTTGAGAAGCTGTTTTAAGGTAAAACAGTAAATGAGGTAAAACATTACATAACTAAATGTATTGTATAAAATACAGTACAGCTTAAATTCCCCAAACTCCTTGGAACCAGAAAGTCAGTTTGTGGAATTTTTGTTTCGGGAAATATTGTGGGCGTATAAAGAAGGATCTTGGTTGGGACGTGGTCATAAATTCGGGGATTCCATGTTTTCGGCAAACATGTGTTCAGGGAATACCAGCTGTACTATAAATAGGTGTGATATGCTTAAACATGTATCAAGTCAAGAACATTTTATCTCTCTTATTAATCTGCACCCTTCTCACAAAGGCATTGTCTTGCTGTTGAACAATGTGATTGGCTGAACGTTTTGTAGTCTGTGACATGTTCATGTGTCGTGAGCGTAATATTATTTTTATATTCAAACCATTATTATTTTCTAGTGTCTTGTATATAATAACAATATGAGGTCACTTTCTATCTTTTTTTCTTTCTTGTGGACTGGTTCAACTTTTATTACAGCTAACAACATTGATATACACAATGATACATTTAAAGTAAAACAAAAAGGTACTGGGAAAGTTTCCGTCTGACGCATAGTGGAGATGAAAGTATTTCACTCTTACATGCTTCATATGCTGACTCATGAATCAGCATATTCAAGGCTAGAAGTGGAGTGAATAGCTGCTGCACAGATTAAACAAAAGGGATTTCGGATTGAGTCCATTATTATATTCACATGAACTTTTGGATTCATGCATACCACCCTCTAGCTGAAGGAATTTAAATTTGCAGGGCAGGAACATGGACCTTCATTATTTGTCATCCTTCCCTTGTAGAAATGGAAGTCCTGTTATCAAAGGGATCGCAGGGAATAGCGTATCCCTCCAAGAAACTTTGGCTGAAATTTCAAGCATAGACTATAGACCTGAAATAATTAGAACAAACCTTAAGTATAGACTGCGGCCCATTTGACCACAATGAAGAGGAAGTCTTCTGCACAAATTAGGAAGGGGCATGAATGAAGGAGGGCGAACTAACAAAATAACTCTATCTCTAAATTCCTGTTCTTACATTCTGCAATAAAGCTAGGAAATCGTACCCCGGGAACTGAGGTCCTGTCGTGACGAAGAACTGGCTGGTTCTGGTAGAGACCTCTGTGAATCAAAGAGAAAGTTCGCTACAAAAATCATAATAATGTGGACAATTAAAAGTCAAAGTGATAATTTATAATGCTTATTATAGTGGTAAATATTGATGAGTATTAGAACTACAATTGGAAGGGGTATCAAAATATCATTTTAATACTTGTCTTTCTTTAAGTGAGTCCTGCATTGATGAGGTGACATTATCTGACAATGTATAGAATTGTTTTAACTTCAATGGCACATTGACGAAAACGTCTGCGAATTTATGATTTGAAGTTACCCGAATGGAAAGCCATGTATTTTTGTTTACTTACAAAACCACTACTAAAGCCAGAGTCTGCAATTATGGGTCCGGCCACTGTGGGTACTGATGGAGAAGATACTACAATCGCTGCTGATGCTGTTGATGAAGATGGGGATACTGACGTTGTTGATGATGAAAGTGCTGATAATGTTGATATCGACCTTGCGTCAGATGGACGGGGAGGCTGATTACCGTTCCACACTTCAGGTCCAACAAATTCTCTATTCGGCATTGGTCGCATAATTGAGCCAGCGAGCCGCTGCCATGACCAGTCCATCAAATCCTTATTAGCGAAGTCACAACAGGCCATTATGCGCAACGTCTCTGGAATTGGACAGTCCTCAATTTTGATGGGTACCATCTTTTTGTCCCTGGCACCTTAGAATATAGAAGTAAATAGGGAGAGATAAATATTTGCTAGCTCTGTTGAAAGCTTTCTTTACTACAAATGGGATGACTTATTTGCTCTTTTCACTTAATCTTGCTTTCTCTGCAACTTGTAGCATGCAATTCTGCAACTTTACAAAGACGAACAGCAAGGCAAGAAAAAGAAGGAAATGACATTAAATAATATTAAAGCCACATAGGAACAAAGACAAGGAAGGAGCATAATTAGCTTGGTTGGTAGCACGCTTTCTTTTCATGGCAGAGGTCGCAAGTTCAATCCCCATGATAGCCAAGACTTTCTGTCTATTCCTTGTATTTGTCTATAGGGCTTTAATATTATTTAATGTTATTTCCTGCAATTTTACAAGTGATCCATTTGAAACAGAAGCCATTTGCCATATATATGCCAGCAGCACAATGAAAAACTACTTTTTGGCTCCTAGATTTTATGAATTTTATGTGCAATAAAATAACGTATAATTTTTTGCATGATGCAGCTAAAGACAATGAGAAACAAAACATACCTGGATTGAGAGAAAAGGCGTACGAGCTTTGAAAATTGCACACGTCACTCTGAACAAAGTTGTTACTCAAAACAACTATCATATGCCGGCATCTAATGGACATAGACACAACTAAGATTAACAATATAACACAAGTATGTTTATCAAATCTTAAAAACAAAACAAAATTTTACACAAGGGATCACATCCACAGTTAAATCATTGATTCAGCAGTCATGATAGAAAGGTATTTCTCCTCATTCAAAGTATAATATTTTTCTTGATGTTCTTTAACTTTAATCAAATGGCTAGGTAAAATCTACCCGGCCATTGTCAGTAAATTTCTGATTTAATTTGTTGCATACTAATAAATATTGTCAATCAAAATGCTTTAAAGTTAATAAAATTATTTCACAAACAATTTTGCGCTGCGTACATATATAAAGATATATGTTTGTGTATATTATATATATATACATATGTATATATATGTATATATATATATATATATATATATATACATATGTATATATATATATATATATGTATGTATATATATATATATATATATATATATATATATATATATATATATATATATATATATATATATATATATATATATATATATATATATATATATATATATATATATATATATATATATATATGTATGTTTAGAATGCTTTAGAGTTAATAAATAATTGAGTTTGAAGGAGCTTTGGGAAATGAACATTCTTTCCGCTGACCTTTCTGATATGAGGCGAGCCATCAGTTCAAAGGAGTTAGTCCCAACTAGGTTGTTCCTATTGGGAACGAACAGTCTAAATCCATAGATCTTCTCCAGACGTTCAATCATTTGCCTCACAAACATAATGTCCCCCATTTCAAAGCATACAAAAGCATCATAGATGGCAATGGTGGTCAGGGCTGAAAAGGAGGTCACACACAGAAAAAAAGGTGCTAATACATTTGTCATAAAAAAAGATAAACTAGAAAAATATCAATGGGACGTAAGTATCAGATAACATTGTTTATAGTTTGAAATATGATGTAAATGAGAGGAAAAGTCTCTTGGTAAGAAGAACATATGAAAAGGAAACACCAAGTAATTGATTTTAAATTGCTTTGGTAGTCAGCATTCTTTTTCTCATTTTGCATTTTGCATTTATTTTGTTTCATGCCTTTTCCCCCTCATGGGCCAATAAGGAAGGATGACAACAGACATGATCAATGAAAGAGAAAGAAAAAAACAGAAAAAAATAATTGCTTTTAAGAATTTATAATAAATCTTAGAGATGAACCTAATTTAGCAATGCAACTAAACAATTTTAAGAGTTTTTTATTTTTTATTTGATTTACCCACATCCACAACTAAGGTGATCTCGGGAGTTTTGGATTTAATTATTTTTTTTGCACAGACTGCCCTGTAAACAGCCAAAGGATCTTTAAAGTGCACAGAATGTTGGGATCTTCACACGGGACCTCCTTTTTTTTATCATCCATCTCCGATGGAACTAGGTGTCGATCTATCTATCTAGCCTAGGGAGGTACATTTTACTCGAAAAAGATCAAGAAAATTTTCGAACATTTGGCGGGGCTCAAACCCACTACCTTTTGGCTGAGAGGTCACTTGTCTCTGGACTACCGAATGCCTCATAAGTTTAAGAGAAAAAAAAAGTTCTTCTGTAGTCAGCCTATTCAACAGAATGTATGAAAAGTAATAATGTATAATTATGTGAAGTTACAAAATTATGGAATTTTTTTCTTTCCCACTTGTATAAACACACAGACACACAAATATCTACTTAAGTATGTATTACGGTTGACATGTCCTTTCACATTAAAGGTTATAGAGACTATTTCAAACCTAAGAAAAAAACAACTAAACTCACAATTTATACAGTTTGTCTACACACTAATACAAGTTTCAGGGCTATATCTTTCAACAGTACGCTTTTGCTTTTATAAAGAAATGACAAGATAGTTTTTGTTAACAAATATTTATGTTCCCTCCTGTCGCTATGACCTTGATGAGAGCCCCACAGTTTGCTTACAGTATTTCTTCTTTTCTATTTCACCATAAAATTTGCAAGTGGAATTATTGCAGCAGATGAAAAATCTTTGCCCATTTGTTTCAGTGTAAACTAAGATTTTTCACATTGTTTCTACATTTTATGAGACATACAGAAAGACACCAAGTTGAAGTTGGAATCTCATTTATCTTATTTTTAATGAAATGGCCTGTTGGGGGATAAATGATGCACAGTCCATGAGCCTGCACTTGTGCGGGGACACAGAGTATAAATCTATCTTTACCTTTATTAAAATTATTAGGTAATTCTGTTCATTAAGGTATAGTGCATTTCCATTACTTTTTGGGTGGGTGGATTTTGTTGTTTTTTTTTCTAAATTAGGATTTGTCTTTCTTTAGTGTGGTTTTAGATAAGACAGTTCTCTGGGTAAAATAGTTCATGCCATCACCATTGCCAAAAAATATACAAAAATATTTTATAACATATACATATATCACACATTATACTTACTGTCATCAATGGTTAGGATGTGATTGTATTCCCTTTCCATTTCATATGATGACACTGGAAATAAAAATATTCACACAAGCTACTTATTTACAAAATTATGTACACAATCAAATTCACTCTTTGCATTCAATCATTGGCAACTCACCCAGAGATATCATACATACAATACAGATGAATGTGACATAGAGCCAACACTGAATAGATCCTGTCTAACAAAGCATAAAGTAAAGGTATCCATTTTAATTTTTTTGTTAAAAAGAAAACAAATAACATCCTTTTGCATAAATTAAAGATTTATGTGTTGGAAACATATCACAAATAACAACAGTTGAAATTAAAGTTTCAACACACACCTCCCCAAGCCCTGCATGCCTTTTTTTCCAGGAAACAAGAACTTCAGTCAAAATTCTTTAAAACTTTATGTGATAACTTTATAAATTCCGAGGTATTTTGCTGTCCTTTACAGTGGGTTCTTACAGTTAACTAATTACATTGTTGAGATACCAATGCCCACGAAAATATTATATCCTTGAAAAGTACGATTGTTTAGGATAATGTGACATCCAGTACCAATACTTGCAACATGTTTCACTGGCCTCAACGCTAGTTTAATTTGTACTTCTCTTTTATCTTTAATAGTATTAGCATTAGTCATGTGATCCTCTTTCATTGTCACATGCCCATCTAAAGTAAATATTGTGGTAAATGGTATCTAAAAGCATACATTGAATTATTAGATACTATGACATGAACACTTTAAAGCAATGATATTAAATAAATATTTTTGTTATAAAATGTCACTTTTGTTCTTCTAATTCACACTTACCTGTTCCATCCTGAATTGGTTTCTCCATACTGTTGAAGTGTTGATGCCTATTTCGATGGAAGTCAATTTCTTCCCCTAGGAATGGAAATGAACATTCAGACTGAGAAGCAATGTTCAAATTCTATCAATTGAAATACAAGGACGAATAGAAATGCAGCAAGAATGGACAATCAGGCTTGTTGACTGACAAATTTCTTTTTGCATTTATATGTAAAATTCATAAGTAAAACTCATTTCACATTTGTGATTTGACAATCTAACTATTTCAAAATGTTATTTCATTAAGTTAAGTCAAATTATTAACCATTTATTGATCCTTATATGGGATAACTCCCATTAGATAATAATTGTGGATTATTTTGACACTTTGTTTCTGAAAGAACTGAGAGAAACGCGGATGATAAAAATATGAGCTCAAATGTACTTTGGTTGAAATAAGAACCAAAAACAAGGGTCATAATAAAATAATAATAATAATGAGAACAAAGAGGAAGAGCAGAAGAATAACAAGAAAAAAATAAGTAGAAGGAGGGGAGGAGGAAGAAGAAGAGGTGAAGAAGAAGAAGAAGAAGAAGAAGAAGAAGAAGAAGAAGAAGAAGAAGAAGAAAGAGGAAGAAGAAGAAAAAGAAGAAGAAGAAGAAGAAGAAGAAGAAGAAGAAAAGAAGAAGAAGAAGAAGAAGAAGAAGAAGAAGAAGAAGAAGAAGAAGAAGAAGAAGAAGAAGAAGAAGAAGAAGAAGAAGAAGAAGAAGAAGAAGAAGAAGAAGAAGAAGAAGAAGAAGAGAAGAAGAAGTGAACAGCAATCAGGACAAGCTTTATAAAATATATGTAGCAAAATAACTCAATAGATAAAATTTCCAATCCCTCCAAGACTACTCTTTCAGTAAATAACAAAACAGACACGAAAATCTGGGGTCTTCATTGCCAGCCAGAAAGGCTTTATACAGGCAAATGACTCTGATTCTTTCAAAGTATGCCAAAAAGAACATCGCGACTCACAAAATACGGGGAAGGTGTCGGCCTCTCAACCAAAATGTAGTAGGTTCAAGCCCCGCCAACAGTTCAATTTTTTTTTTTGAGTTTCAGGTTCAGGTAAGTGGATGAACATCTAGTCCCATCGGAGACGGATGATAATAAGGAGGTCCCCTGTGCAGATCACAACACTCTGTGCACATTACAGATCCCTTGGCTGTTTATAGGGCACTTCAGGCAAAATAAAAAATCCAACCAAAATCCCCCCCCCCCCCAGATCATCTTAATTGTGGATGTGGGTAGATCAAATGAAAAAATTTAAAACTCACGAAATGCACTGCTTAAATCTGTCAGTATGTCCTCCCTTTCTAACATTACAAGGTACTCCACTAGACGGCCAACTGTGGGATGCAATGGTCTTTCTGTTCCAATCCATCTGTTGATGACTTCCTGCCTGGATTGGTATTTCTACCAATGTCCTGAAATAAAGAAAAGGAACATGAATGTTTGTGATGTAGGAAAGAAATAATTCTGTCAACAGTATAACAGTCACTGTATTTAAAACTTAAGTAAAATCGTTACTCAACAGTCACCGGAATACTCTATCCCCCTGTCATCATCAACTTCAACATCATCATCACTCCCTAACACTGGTAACACACTGAGAGAACAATACAAGAATAATTACAAATAGAAATAGAGAAGCCTAAATGGAAGAAAACAAGGCAGTGGAATCTTAAGATGGTGTACCCTACATTAACAAAGAAGAGAACAACCAAAATCATATATATGTAAGACAAAGGAGGGCAATGAGGGAAAGAGAAAATATCTAATGGAAAGAAATTGATCAAGGGACCAGTGCAATAAGACGACACAGTCCGCAAAGTTTTGATTTTCGAAGGAGAGAGGAGAAATAGAGAGAAAAGAGAGAGAGAGAGAGAGAGAGAGAGAGAGAGAGAGAGAGAGAGAGAGAGAGAGAGAGAGAGAGAGAGAGAGAGAGAGAGAGAGAGGAGAGAGAGAGAGAGAGAGAAGGAGAGAGAGAGAGAAGGAGAGAGAGAGAGCGAGAGAGAGAGAGAGAAAGAGATGGGCATGAGACAGAGAGAAAGAGGAGACAGACAGACAGACAGACAGGGAAAAGAGATAGAGACAGGGAATGAGAGAGAGAGAGAGAGAGAGAGAGAGAGAGAGAGAGAGAGAGAGAGAGAGAGAGAGAGAGAGAGAGAGGAGAGGGAGGGGAGGGAGGGGGAGAGAGGGAGAGGGGGAGAGAGGAGAGAGAGAGAGAGAGAGAGAGAGAGAGAGAGAGAGAGAGAGAGAGAGAGAGAGAGAGAGAGAGAGAGAGAGAGAGAGAGAGAGAGAGAGAGAGAGAGAGAGAGAGAGAAAACAGAGAGAGAGAAGGAGGGAGGGAGGAAGGAAGGGGGGGAGAAAGAGAGAGGAGAGAGAGAGAGAGAGAGAGAGAGAGAGAGAGAGAGAGAGAGAGAGAGAGAGAGAGAGAGAGAGAGAGAGAGAGAGAGAGAGAGAGAGAGAGAGAGAGAGAGAGAGAGAGAGAGAGAGAGAGAGAGAGAGAGAGAGAGAGAGAGAGAGAGAGAGAGAGAGAGAGAGAGAGAGAGAGAGAGAGAGAGAGAGAGAGAGATGGGGGGATAGAGAGAGAGAGACAGGAAGGAAGGGGAGTGACACAGAAAGAGGTAAAACATATTTTTCTCTCTTTCTTCACGCTTAAGATGTATGAGACAATATGAGACTAATTACCTTTCTGTGTGTATAAATTTAACTGCGCCTTTGAACAGGAAATCTGTTTTTTAAGTAATTACCATTTGACAGGAGATTATTTCATAGTCTTATAATACTGTAAAATGTGATCAGTACCACAGTGTGTGTACACAATTGTGTAACAGACATGTCTTTCAAGGAAAGTATCTTATAAATGTAACTCGCTTTTATCACTGAATAACATTACATCTTCTTGAAAAGAAAAGAATTACAGATGGTATTTATCAACCAAAACCATAATCCTTTGTAAGCTATCCTGGTTTCTATAGCATGACGTCTGCTTCCTAGACAGAATGCTACTCTAGAAAGGTTTCATTGAGGGGAAAACACCATTTAGACGTCTTTCCCAAAGAACAGCATCAGACATAGTTACATAGCATTGCCAAGATTTGGGCCCAGGGCCTCACGATCTTAAGTTTGGCAGCTTAAGTGTTGGGTATACACTAAAAAAACTAAAACAGAAGTCAGCACAACATAATCACTAACACCAATTTCCAGTCCATCAAAACCAATCAGTTCAGCGAGGCCGCCCCAGTCTGGGCACCGACCGTTTTCTGTCATAACAACTGCTTCTTGATTAAGGTAAAAACTCAGCCTTTGCTTTATTGAAGGACGAAAAGCAACTGAGAGGAACATCCACATCATCAGGATTAATATATGCTGGCACATCATCCAAGCTCTGTCCAGCCATTTTGTAAATTGCTCTTGTTCAATTTCACCACTCAGAGTAACCTGAAACCATGGAGTTATTCAAGAAATACTATTAGTTGAACAATGTGTCAGATATAAGATTTATAACATGTGCTTTTGGGCAAACATGAACAAATTTAAGTTTAACAGTTACGCTAAAAATAGGTCTATCAGTATAATCTTAATATGTATTTAAATGTTTGTGTGCAATAGACAAATCCACCAAAATGTGGGAGCAAAAAAAAACCTCTTTCATTTCAGGTTAGTATTTATATCCAGCCTTTGCGTGACACGGTATGGAGGAGGAGGAAGACGGATATAGCCTGCCTTCACATCACACGGTTTGTTAGGGAAGGACGGAAAAGGCCGGTCGGCGCATGTGTTGAGGTAAATACTATGTGTCTGCTAAAATTGTAAACAAGCACTTCATTTGCGAGCTGCTGTGGGACAAAATGTTAGCGTATTCCATTTTTGTCCTGCTGTTACGATTGAGATCCTTCACTCCCAATTTCGTATGAAATAAGTATCGAATTTTACAAAATTTGTTTTGCATACTGGAAGGTTATCTGGGATTGTTCAGTGAAGCAAGTGGTCTTTCCACATGGCGGCACCCGGTGAGCGTTAGTATTGTTATTTCGTCCTATAGTGTTGGGCACTGTTACGATTTAGATTTTAACTTTCCCCCCATTGTTACAATTTAGATGAGTGGTTGTAATATATATATATATCATAAACTTCTATTTTACCATAAAGTTTGAAATACGTTTGCTTTAAACTAGAGTTACTTTCTTTCTTTCTTTATCAGCTCCCATTCTAGCTTCCAGTGTATGGGTTTAGATGCCCGAAACGATCTTTCTCCAGTCTGCCCTGTCCTGGATTTTCTGTTTCCTTCCATGAAAGTTAAATTTCTTTGCTTTAATATCTATTTTATATCTTCTTCCCACTTTCTCCGAGATCTGTCTTTTGGTCTTTTACCTTGGGTTTTAGCACTGTACACTGATTTAACTATTCTATTGTCATTCATTCTGTTTACATGCCCAAACCATCTCAGTTCCTATATTTCTATCTTAGTTTTTATGCCATCTATTTTGGTTTGATCTCTTATTGTTGTGTTTCTGATTTTGTCTCTTTTTTAGTTTTCCCTATTACTCTTCTTAGATATTTCATTTCAGCTGCTTGTACTCTACTATATTCCCTACTGTCTAAGGTCCAGGTTTCACTGCCATAGAGTAGAGTAGGGCAATAAACTCTGTTGTATACTGCCATTTTGGTTTTTGTTGACAATTCTTGTTTACCTACAAATGCCTTCTCTAGATGGTTATACATTGTCATTGCCTTTTGGATACTCTGGCTAATTTCTTCCCTTAGTTTTCCCTCTGAATTAATCATTATTCCTAGGTAATTGTAGCTTTGAACTTGTTCTAAATTCTCCTGCCCAATTTAAGATTTTGTATTTTTAGCTTCCCTAGTTTTGGTTTTCTTTGCATTTACTCTCATTCCTTTTTTTAATTAGTTCATTATTTATCATGTTGATATTCGACTGAAGGTCACTTTCTGATTTTCCAAACAGAACTAAATCATCAGTAAATGAAAGCATTGATACATTTACTGGTTTGAGCTTCCATACCTATATTCATTTTTCTTCCTTTGTGAGGATGCCTTTGTGACCGAATCCATAAATGTGATAAACACATCAAATTCTGCAGATATGTTTCCAGCTTCTCTCACTGCACATGTTGGTTTATTGTATCCTGGCATACACTTTTCTTGGTACACTAAGTAGTGATATCTCTCTATAATTTGAGCATTCCATAGTTGATCCTTTCTTGTGTATTGGTACTACCGTTCCCTTTTTCCAGTCGTCTGGCACCTGTTATGACTTCCATGCTTGTTGACATATTGAATGTAGTAGTGTGTCTGCCCACAGCCGTCGTGAATAGATAGCCTGATACATCGCCTCGCACCGTGTTTCTACGTCACAGGATGTGGCAATCTAACTACACACTAGGGCCTAATTGCCAAGTCTAGCTCTGCTCGCGAATCAAATTCCAAAGCGCCAGTTTCAATTTTCAATTGTTTTACATTCAGTTGGCTTGCTCTCAGTGACGATTTCAACTTGCTTTGTTATTGTTATTCTATTTAATTACATTATCTTGGATTTTTATTGGGTATTACCACAAAGAACAAGATGGATTAAGTCAGTTTATTTTACATGTGAGTACTTCTTAAGTTAAGAGAATCCATACATTATATGATTGTTTCTTTCCTTTTGACCCAGTCGTTGTTTTCCCACTCTCTCTGTATATACTTTGTTCTCTCTCCCTCCCTCCCTCTCTATTATCTATCTATCTATCTATCTGTTGTGGTGGGTAAGAGAACAAATACTTTACTCTCTCTCACTCACTCTCCCCCTCTCTCTCATATTTCTGCACAATGGGCACGCTTATATATTATATATATATGTGAGAAAAAAAGTGTTTATTTACAATAATATGCAATTCACTTTTTACCCATGCTATTACGTATTCCGGTAATACTCTTATTTGTAACCTTTATTTATTCTGAGGGTATCATCTCTACAAATCTCAACACTTATTTTTTTAAATTTCTAAATCCAGAAGTTTAGATTTTCTTTACTTTTCTCTCATTTATTACCTATCCTTATTTTCTGTGTTTCTTTCTGTCCTTCGTATTTAGGTCCGTAGAAGGGTTATAATATTATATACACCGAAATGTAGCCACGTCTTGTCTTGTCCTTCTTTGAGCTCTTCATCACTATTACTATTACTTTATCGTTAATGGTAGGTGACCTAACATACCAACTGGCAAGCAACACAATCAACCTTTCATAGGGAAATGGGGGGGGGATTAACTCTTTGAGCCCGTGGGTCTATTCTATGTTTTGACGCAGGGATCTAGAATGCCATGATCTGAGAATGGGGGTTCCTCTTTCTTTTAGCTATATTTTCCCTAATATGAGCCATAAATATAAAGCGTAGCATATCAAATCAATCACAATTGAATGGACTTACTGAAAAACAAGGATTACTTGATATATTTTGAAAAAATAATAGGCTGAGAACCAGATAATTGTTATGCAATACGAAAACCAATGATTTCTTGAATTGTTCTAATTGTACATACATTGTCATAAAAAATAGTAAATCCTACTCCATAAGCTTGTAATAGGGCTATTTCAGTTCATCACATATTAGTCTTCAATCAGGTAAAGTTCCAGTTTCAAGGGGTAATCCATTGTCGAATTATAATGAAGTAATGAAGCCACAAAACATCCGAAAAAACACTACTGTCGTGACTAGAATCTCTAGATCTAGTCTAGATCTAGTTGTGTTTTCGACACATTCTCCTACATTTGAGTAATCAGAATCTGATTCACTTGAAGGAATGACTTCTTCATCACTGTCCTTAGCACTAATATCACTGTCGGAAATGTTTGAAAAAAGATTGATAACTTCTTGGCGAGTATAACGTCTAGAGCGTGAGTCAGCCATGGCTTCATCAGGCAAAAAAACTTTCAACAATCGAAACGAGCGCTACTTTTTGTTTACATCTCAATTTCTCCCAATACACAGACCCTCTAGGACCTAATGCTTTGATATAAAAGGGAAATTATCGTAGAAGATTGTCTTGAAGTCATTTCGTAGTTGTATTCGTTCAATATTATTGCATATATGCTATAATAATAGCATAGGTCTATCGGCCGCAGTGTGCGGCCGCTCGTCCATTTTGTCAAGTTCATCGGCCGTACTGTGCGGCCGCCGGGCTCAATGAGTTAAAGAATATTGACAAACAACAACAAATATAAAACACACTCCACACATAATATTATCAATGCCTAGTATGCACTACTACTACACGTCTTACTATTATTACTAGCCTACCCCTCACTCGCTCTCTGAGACCATCGCCACACAGTGTGACGTCACGCTGTGGTTAGCGCAGGCTATCTCTATTACGAAGGCTACGGTCTGCCTCTCTCCCTTGGTTTTTAATCATTTCAGGATAAACTCAATTGCTCCTGGGAAAGGTGATCAGCAAGTGAGTTCAATGAGCATGGTGCAGAAATTCAGCATTTACCTAACGCGTTTTTGATTTTGATAAACCAGACTTTCTTTACAAAACCGTATTCCAATGCCCCATTTTAGTTTGTCTGGTCTGTTGACCATTGCTCGCCACAGAGACCTGAAGGCACAATGCCAGACACGGGAGCAATAATATTGTTCACACTTTGTCCCTCGATCGCGATGGACGTCCAGTGATTTCATGCCCCTTACAACATCAAGAAAGAGCCGTCGGCAGAGTCCAGAAGACTTCAATTCTAATTGCCCAGTGATAAACCAATGATCCAATGGAACAAAGGCTGTTGGGGTACAGTGGGTGGAATTATGAAGAAAAGACTGGTCTCATATTATATATTGCATTACAATGGATAGGTAATGAAGGGTGGTTACAATGCATCGCACGTTGTTGACGGGCATTTAAGCCATAGCCTATTAGCAATGGGATTACATAAGTGTATGATAAAAAAAGAAGAAATTTTAATCAGTTACGGCCATACTTTATGATAATTTGGAGAAGATGATACCTGCAGTTAAACTAGATCTAGATCTATATATATTAGCTCTAGAATAGATTTAGGACTAGATCTAAACATTTCAGATTTTGCTTGGACATGAGTGTGCCCTTGTAACATGACTCAGGTCTTGTTTTATGATTACATACATTTCCATTTCATACTTATCAATAACGTTATTCTCTAAAGATAGAGCTAGACTAGATTAGCTCCAGATAAATCTACTACAATAATAATTACTAGATTATAGATCTACATGTTATAAACCCCATTATGACTTATGGCTAGATCTAGATCTATAGTCTTGTAACTTGGAAGAATGTAATTTTATGTCATTATATGAATATATCATTATGATTTGCAATTAGAACTAGATCTAGATCTAGATCTAGATCTATCTAGAACTAGATCTAGATCTTTTGTCCACCCCGAGGATTTCGTTAATATATATTATATTTAATATACTATCGTAGTCCTCGGTCCACCATTAAATTAAAGACATTTTTTGCTTTGTTGAGAAAAACCAAACACTAAGATCTAGATATATAGAATCTAGATCTAGATCCTAGATATATCTACTTACATGCAAAAATCTCCTTCACTTTATCTAGAATTTAGATTTATGATCTAGATCGCTGATCTGTATAACAGTATAGGCCTACTGTATCTAAATTCTAGATTCTATAGTTTAGATCTAGATTATATTCTCTAGGTTCTAAATTGACGCAATGTCTAATGTATATCCGGTTTATCAGCATGTTGTCCATTCAGTTGTTGAATCTAAACCTAGATCTAAAACAATCCATCGTCATCGCCTCAAGAAGTATGCACTGCAGTAGGCCTAAATTCAGGAAAAAGTTAGGTCCTAGCGATATCTTTTCCGTAGCAGTTTTACTTCCTGTTCGTATCCTGTAATATATCTAATCTCTATCTATTAGAGACGGCCTTGGTTCAGCTCACCCACAAGAACAGAGGGCAATACATACATGTATAGATCAAGACAAAGATTAAGGCACTCCTCTTCATTTTCTCCTCCTCCTTCCTCCTCACTATTACTACATACTATTACTACTATAATCTACTACACATACTACTAAATAGCAGTGAAGATAAAAAGTGAGGCAAGGGGCATGTCGGAAGTGAAGGTAATATGAAAGCCCCATAGGATTCAGTCGCAAAGGCATCCTCAAAAATGAAGAAAATGAATGTAGGTATGTGGAAGCTCAAAACCAGTAAATGTATCAATGCTTTCATTTGCTGATGATTTAGATCTAGTACTGTTTGGAAAATCAGAAAGGGACCTCAAGTCAAATATCAACATAATGAATAATGAATTAGATAAAAGGGAATGAGAGTAAACGCAAAGAAAACCAAAACAATGCTAGTATCTAAAACACAAAATCTTAAATTGGGCAGGAGATTTTAGAACAAGTTCAAAGCTACAATTACTTAGGAGTAATGATTAAATCAGAAGGAAAACTAAGAGAAGAAATCAGCCAGAGAATCCAAAAGGCAAGTGCAATATATAACCATCTAGGAAAGGCATTTGTATGTATACAAGAATTGTCAACAAAAACCAAAGTGGTAGTATACAACACAGTTTACTGTTCTACTCTCCTCTGTGGCAGTGAAACCTGGACCTTAGGCAGTAGGGAATACAGTAGAGTACAGGCAGCCGAAATGAAATATCTAAGAAGAGAGGTAGGAAAACTAAAAGAGACAAAATGAGAAACACAACAATAAGAGATCAAACCAAAGCAGATAGCATAAAAACTAAGATAGAAATGAATCAACTGAGATGGCTTGGACATTTTAACAGAATGAATGACAATAGAATAGCAAAATCAGTACATAGTGCTAAAACTAAAGGTAAAAGACACAAAGGCAGACCTCGGAGAAAGTGGGAAGAAGATATAAAAGAGGCATTGACGAAACAGAAACTGTCAGAGCAGGGTAGTCTGTAGAAGGATCATTTCGGGCATCTAAAACCCATACAACGACTTGTAGAATGGTAGCTGCTAAAGAAAGAAAGAAAGAAAGATGTTCTTCAATCTGATACTCTACTCTTTTCCTTAGTCTCATTTTCAGTATCCTGCCATTATACTTCTCCTGGAACGCTAAGTAGTGGTATCGTTCTATAGTTTGAGCATCCCATAGTTGATCCTTTCTTATGTAATGGTACTACCGTTCCCTTTTTCCAGTCGTCTGGCACCTGTTTGGACTTCCATGATTGTTGGCATACTGCATGAGTAGTTTGTCTGCCTCTCTCGCTTGGTTTTTAATCATTTTTGGATAAACTTGATCTGCTCCTGGGGCTTTTCCTAATTTCAATTTTCTTATAGCTGTTTGGATTTCTTCCATTGATATATCTACATCTTCAGCTGTCTCCTCTGGATTACTTGTTTGTCACTCTTACGAATTGATCTTTACTCCTTGTTTCATATGTTCTGGAGGGATTATGTAATTGGTGAAAATGCTTCCTCCATGTTTCCATGATTTCACTGTCTTCTTTCATTATTTCTCTTTTCGCATTCTTAATTTGTCGTATTGGTCATGCTTTGGTCTTTCTCATGCTCTTCATTGCCCCCTCCCCCCCCCCCCCAGAACAGCTTTTGATTTCCTGGATAGTTTTCTTGAAGTTGTTGTCCAAACTCTTCCCATTGTTCCTGTTTGGCTTTCAATAATTATAATAATAATAATAATAATAATAATAATAATTATAATAATTATAATAACAATAACAATAACAATAATAACAACAATGACAATAATAATATTAATATCAATAACAATAACAATAATAAAAATAATAATAATAATAATAATAATAATAATAATAATAATAATAATAATAATAATAATAATAATAATAATGAGAAGAAGAAGAAGAAGAAGAAGAAGAAGAAGAAAGACAAGAATTATAATAATGATAATGATAAGGATAATGTAATGATAAGAATAAGAATAAAAATAATAAGAATAAGATAAGAATAAGAATAAGAATAAGAATAAGATAAGAATAAGAATAAGAATAAGAATAACTATAATGGTACGACGAAAATAACTGTAGTCCTAGATCTGCTACTAATACTGGAACTGCTACAACTAGTACAACTGTGGGTACCAAAACTGTCAGTGTGAGTGAAAGAACACCGCCCACTTCTGAAAATAAAGTTTCGGTTACGAAATTCCTATCAACCGCATCCGAATGTTGTATCTACTGTAATAAACATCGTATAAAATATAAAGCGAAAACATTTTTGTCTGGTGCGAAAATAATAATTATTATAATTATCATAAATATGCAAGTGTATTGAATCTAAAATGCATCACAATCCATGTCAAGCCAACAGTAACAACACCCGCGATCTGCGCCCACATTGTAAGACGAGGTCGAGATGACGTATGAATCTAGATTCTAGATCTAGAATCTAGATTCTAGTCTGCATCTCTTATCCAGGCTGTTTCCTGATACATCATCTAAAGTTGGTTTATAGATGTGTTATGTTTACTTAGGATTGGAGTCCACCCATTCCTGATGTATATATATATTTTTTATAGATATGGAGAGTGACATAGATTCTAGTCTATAGATCTAGATCTAGAATCTAGTCTGTCTCTTATCTAGGCTGTTTCCAGATATATCTACATCATCTAAAGAAGGTTTATGGATGTGTTATGTTTACTTAGGATTGGAGCCCACTCAGTCCTGATATATATAAATATATATTTATAGATATGGAGAGTGACATAGATTCTAGTCTATAGATTTAGATCTAGATCTAGAATCTATATCCAAAACTAGATCTAGATCTAGATTCTAGATCTTTTGCTGTGTAGCCTATACTGTATTTTTACTTAGTCTTCTGTTATGAAGTACTTTACTTCATATGAAACGATTTATAATAATAATAATACACAATAATAATGTAGGTGAGGATAAATTTCCAAAGTCGGGCACACCAGTTGATTTTCCCTAGCAGTGCTAGAGATTCACTAAGAGATGAGTGTAAAATAGCGCAATCCATCTAAGCTATCATGAAATTCAATTTGAATCGACAATAAATCTGTTTAGGACGCAATAATCTATCTCGATCTTAGCGAGTCAAGGCTTAAAACTTTGAACAACCGTCATAGTGTTTTTTGTTATTATCAAATGTGGTATATAAGAAATATGCATCTTTTGCAAGGCACTGTTGCCGACAGGACCTAACCTTGGGTTGCATGCGGGGTAAGGGGTGGGCTGGGAGTGTAGGGAGGAGAATTCAATGTGACTAGATTTTACGAGAGAAGGTAAATCTGTAATACAGCATCTATGCTATCAGAGACAAGACCAAAACATGAGGAAAAATCAGCATCGTTTACCGTTTTCTGTTTCACAGCGTTGAAGAGATGTAATATATATATATATGTAGACAATTGAACACAGATCAATGGTTAGCTAGCCAGTTAGACAGTTAAATGTTATATATATATATATATATATATATATATATATATATATATATATATATATATATATATATATATATATATATATATATATATGGATCCACATTTATAAGCTGTAACGACAGCTATCACATGAGCATACAGGATGAAAGAGATTCATGAATAGATTAGGCCTTTCAACTTAAAAAGGTTTTAGATTGGCTGTCTCATGTCCTGTGTGTCCCAGTGATATCAACTCATGCAGTGCAGACTCTCATCACTCAAAAGTCTATGAACACATCATCAGTGAACACGTCAGGCGAGAAGATGGATTTGGTTAACCTATGCCTAACTTTCCTCACCAATGCGTTTCTCGTACTTTCCTTACAACTTGTGCTCGGAATTCAAGGATTTACACGTATGGATTTGAATGGAGATGACTGGTTTGTTTATAATGAAACAGGAGGTAAGTTGTTTCATTTTGTATCCTTTCGACGTTTAGTTTTATCCATCACATCATATATCCTAGATCTCTATCGTTGTCTTTGCAGCTATGTTTTACAGGGGTCTTCCATCCTTTGCCTTTAGATTCAACCGAAAAACAGTTTTCATTGTTTTAAAATGATCCTTGAAGATTTACAAAATAAAATACCAAAATAAAGCAACAACCCGAAAACGATCCCATTCTATCCCCCAATCATGATATAACATATTTTAACAATAGTATTATATTCATGCACGCCTCTACTTACATGCACTCAGCTCATCATTTGCGCCTTCTTTTAATCTATCAGCATTTCGTATGTGCCACGCGAAAAGTGTATAAAAGTCCTGTTCACCACTTTTTCTATGAGACACAAAAAACTGATTTAATGCTAATCTAGCTGGTATTTCTCCCGGTAAAGAACAATAATAATCATAAGCTATACTTTGACTTAATTAATAGTGACATTTTTGGAAAGATTAGGTCTAGAAGTAAATGAGAAATAGTGACTTTTTAAAGTATTTTTCATGGTAAATTTTTGTCACTGACTGTGTTTTTCGTGCGACTACACTTGAGTGATTTTTATGTTAATTTTTGTCGCTGATGATCCTAACTTGGGTGTTTTTCGTACCGGTTAGATTTGGTTTGTCTTTGTACGGACCTTGTGACTAAAGATGGAGAGTGATTTTTCACACATTTTTGTTATGGTAAATAATCATCAGCTGTGCAATTTTGATACTAACTGATGTTATACTTGAATATGATTGAAGAGGAGAATATTTAAAAACAATACACATACTGTATCAAGCCTTGCCCAAAAACACCAGGAGAAGTTAAGGAACAATGTTTGTGTTTCATTTTAATCAATATAATATCATTATGTTTATTATATTATTTAAATGTTAAAGGCAATAGCCTTATATGCCTAAACAAAACGAGACCAGCAAACAAGGCAGGTACAAACGGTCAAGGCGGGTTCAAAGTCAAATTATACTAAGTATAATACTTAAATCATCATAGAGTACGAATCAGAACCTTATAACAGAACTTCAGTGAAACATTAAAACAAAATCAATCGGAACCATCTCTATTTATATAGATTAAAAACAATGATTCAAACTGTTGTTGAATCTCTGGCAAATTAATGTTGTAATGCATCAGAATCAGCATAATAATCAATCGATAATACTGATTCCAGACTTTGCAGAGACATACATATATATATCTTTATTATTTAGATTCCTTTGCCTTGAGAGCTGGTATGAATTTAAAGAAGGTCCTAGTTCTTTGATAGTAGATTCATCCTTTTTATTGGAATGAAAGCCGACTAATCATTCTCAGAAAAACAAGTTGATAAAAAATCTTACCCATGCGGTCGTACAACTCATGCATGTCAGCAAGGGATGCCTTAACAGCATAGCTACCATTGGGGTCATACAGCAACTCACGAATATCAGTAACTGATAGCTCACCAGCATATCTACCAAAGGGCCATATGACAACTCACAAATGTCAGCTACTGATGCCTCATCATCATAGCAGAGGGCAGAGAGAGAGAGGGGAGAGAGGGAGGAAGGGAGAGGGAGGGAGGGAGGAGAGAGAGAGAGGGAGGGCAGGAGAAAGAGAGAGAGGGGGGGGGCGGGAGAAATAGAGAGAGAGAGAGAGGGAGGGAGGGAGAGATTGAGAGGGGAGAGAGGAGGAGAGGGAGGAGAGAGAGAGAGAGAGAGAGAGAGAGAGAGAGAGAGAGAGAGAGAGAGAGAGAGAGAGAGAGAGAGAGATGATAATAATAATAATAATAATAATAATAATGATGATGATGAATATGATGATGATGATGATGATAATAATAATAATAATAATAATAATAATAATAATAATAATAATAATAATAATAATAATAATAATAATAATAATAATAATAAAAATAATAATAATGATGATGATAATGATAAAAGTAAGAATAAGAATGATTATAATAGTACTATGAAAATAGCTGTAGTCCTAGATCTACTACTAATACTGGAACTGCTACAACTATGGGCACCAAAACTGTGTGAGTGTGAGTGAAAGAACACCGCCCACTTTTGAAAATAAAGTTTTATGGCTGTGCGGAAAACAGTTCAGTTTTAATTTTTTCTTAAATGTCTCAGTTGATTCCATTTTTCTTAAGAACTAATCTTGCGGTATTGTTTTGGGCAATTTGAAGTTTTGACAAACTTCATTGCGTAACTCCAAACGATAATTAATAACGCATTGCAGTAATCAATTTTTGACGAAACCAACGAATTTACAATTACGTCAGCTTTACTTGAAGGTAAAAAGTGTCTTATGGTGTTAATATTATGAGTATCAAAATAGATTTTATGTAGTAGCTGATTTACAGTACTTGACATTGAGTAGTCACAATAAAACAATACGCCAAGATTTCTTGAACTTTCTAAAAACTTAATGTTGGTGTCACAAATAGTCCTTGGTCCTTGAATTTGGAGTGCCCAATATCAAAGCTTCCTTTTTGTCTCCATTTAGAACCAGTAATAATAATAATAATAATAATAAAAATAATAATAATAATAATAATAATAATAATAATAATAATAATAATAATAATAATAATAATGATAATAATGCACATTGATATTGCGACTACATCTCATATATAGAGCTCTGGGCCCATTACAACAACAAAATCACTTACTCATTACATACACACACACACTTACACACACACACACACAAGCACATAGAAATACAACATAGGCTTAAAATTATATTATACATGTAATGTAATCAAATGCAAGCTACCAACACGGGTGGCGGCTATTGTGCATAGTGAAATGAACATTTGTGTAAACAATCTTCATAAGGAATATATTATAATGAAAATGAAACATACCGTCGCGTCAAAGCAAGACACCGATAAACGACATTTTCTAAACTTTACAACAGAGGCAAAAATCTAAATAACTTTTAAAAAAATTGTTTAATGATTCTGAAACTCAGGTATAACACGATTCGGTTCTTTCTACTTGTTACTGTTATTATTCATTTGAATAAATTATAAACTTAGTGTTAGCTGCACTTGTCGGTTTTTCACTTCAGTTTTGTGTTTAGTCAAGAAAACGACAAATGCCTTTTTTCGGAATTTAGCACCGACATGTCAACAAATTGTTTTGAAAAAATCTGACAGAATCCTATGTCGGAATTTTGCACAAAAACAAAAATGCATTAAAAATAAATAATAAAAGAACACAAGTTAGAGATGTCGGGTTTTCTGTAATGATGTTTACTTAATTATACAAGTTTATCGAATTGGTGATAATTAACTCAATAACTTCGTTAATCATTTCAACGCAAGTGGGGCAGCTACCATACTTTTTTAACACAACTATTCGACTCTGAGAGTTCCTTTTTTGTTAGAATAAAAGGTATAACTTGGGTTTGTGTCCCACCAATGGTAGATACATTTTCTCAAGTTATTTTTTTTAGACCCCCCCCCCCCCACACCCCCCCCCCCCCCCACCCCCCACCCCCACACCCCCCCCCCCCCACCCCCCCACCCCACCCCACCCGTCCAGGCAGGTGGATCGACACCTACTCCCATCGGAGGCGGATGATATAAAGGAGCCCCCATGTGCAGGTCACAATACTCTGTGCATGTTAAAGATCCTTGGCACACGAAGAAATCCTACCAAAACCCCCAAGATCACCTGAGTTATGGATGTGGGTAAAAACAAAACCTAAAAATCTGATGAAGATGGAAGTTCTCACAGGTTGTAGCCTCATTCTTAAGCTTTCTTGCTAATTTCTTGTTCTCCTGATGGATGTTGAACTGAGTTTTATTTGTCGTCATTGGGAAATTGATTACTCCGGGATGCAATGCATTGATCACATTGATTTTTCTTGGGCTTGAAAAATTCCATTTCCCTTATAGTTATCCATTTTCAAACACTCATAGCTTTCCATTATTTCTTATATCCGTAAGTTCATTTTTTTCTTACATTCCTCTGGTCGGAATATCGCTATACAAGAATGCAATTAAAAACCGACATGAGCCATTGTCGCTTTCTTGTCTGCACGGGTTTTACAGTTTCTTCTAGACGATATTTAATAACAAGAAAACTACTGATGCTAGAGAGCTGAGGATTTGACATAATGTGTATCAAAGGGAAATAAGTCATTTTGACCGAAAAATTGAAAATCCAAAAAAGTGTCGTTTGTCGGTTTCTTGCTGTGACACGACGATACATTATATATGTATAATATGTAAAAACAGCATTATTGGGTTTAAAAAAACAACACAATAAATCTTTTTAGGTAGGCGTGATAGATTCCAAGCCACAGTTCCAGGCTCCATCTACACGGCTATTTTGCCCAATAACCGGACAGTAAACCCTCTGTACAGAGACAATGATGTTCACTATGAATGGATTGGACAGGAAGACTGGACATACTCGTATAATTTCACAGGTGAGGTATCTCCTTATTGCCTTGTGTCTCAGCTTTTGCTCTATGTCAAATTAATGAATGGCCAAACGAATGAATGTACGAAGTAACCAGTTCATTCATTCATTCATCCATCCGTTTATTCATACTCTCCTCATTCATTCATTCTGTCAGTCACTCATTCACTCTCACAATCTCTCTCTCTCTCTCTCTCTCTCTCTCTCTCTCTCTCTCTCTCTCTCTCTCTCTCTCTCTCTCTCTCTCTCTCTCTCTCTCTCTCTCTCTCTCTCTCTCTCTCTCTCTCTCTCTCTCTCTCTCTCTCTCTCTCTCTCTCTCTCTCTTACTTACGCACTCATTCAATTCATTCATTCATGCATGCATTCATTCATTCATTTATTCATTCATTCGTTCATCCATTCATTCATTCATCCATTCATTCATTCATTAATTCATTTGTTCATTGAATTACACAGTAATCAATGCATTTTTATTATCCATTTTACCATAATATATGTAATATGTCTGTCGATTATAGATGTATCTTTCTTTGTATGTATGTATTATGTATGATGTAAGTATATATGTATGAATGTATGCATGTATGTATGTATGTATATATATATGTATGTTTGTATGTAGTATGAATGTATGTACGTATATTTTGTATTATGTATGTATGTATGTATGATATGTATGCATGTATGTATGTCTGTATATATATATGTATGTATGTATCTTTTCTATTATGTATGCACGTATGTATGTATGTATGTATGTATGTATGTATGTATGTATGTATGTATGTACGTATGCATGTAGAGACGTTGTAGCTGAATCATAGTGTTGTGAGCTTGTAATCTCGACAACACTGGTTTAAACCTCACGGCTAGCACAGTGTTGTACTCTTAGGAAAGGTACTTCACTTTACTTTCCTCACTTGACTCAGATGTGAATGAGTACCCGGTTTAAGGTAGAGAGAGATCTTGTCAGAGTATTAGTGCGAACTGCCTAACAAGCCTGTGTACTGTATGCTCCCCAGGGAGGTGAGAAGAACTATCTAGCTAGCTATCTTATCTAGCTATATATCTATCTACATGTATATATATATATATATATATATATATATTAATTATCTATCTATCTATCTATCTATCTATAGAACTATTTTACGGCTGTCTGTTTATCTTTCTATCCATCAATAATACTGTTGTCAGACTGTTTCACCATTTCCATATTCTTAGTGTCCAGATATCTGGCCAATGCTAACGCCGTGAGCTTGGTATGCGAAGGCCTTGACACTGTGGCAGCTGTCTTCCTCAACAACCAGTTGGTCTCTTTGTCGGACAACATGTTTCAGCGCTATAACATCCCAGTGAAGGAACACATCAAGGTATTATTGCTCAAACCTTTATTTGTAACAGTCCTAGATGCTATAAAAATTAATAACAATAAATAGTTCTTGTATAGTGTACCCCATCCCGATATATATATATATATATATATATATATATATATATATATATATATATATATATATATATATATATATATCAAACTCAGAGCACTCAAACATGGATAATCAATATAAATTATGACATATACATGGATAATCAATATAAATTATATATATATATATATATATATATATATATATATATATATATATATATATATATATATATATATATATATATATATATATACATATTATATAATTTTCACACACCAACGTAATATACAAAACACGTTACGCATGACAAACATATTGTAAAGCATAGAATGATGATAATAATAATAAAAATAATATACAAAAGATAGTTGACGTCTTTGAACTACATTGATGACAGCAGTAAGAAATATGAATCTGTGATGGTTTTATGGCTGTGTGGAAAACATATGGGTTTTAAGTGTTTTCTTAAATGTCTCAATTGATTCTATTTCTCTTAAGTATTAAGGGAGATAATTCTAGACTTTTGGGGCGCAAAACGAGAAGGACTTTTCACCAACTGTATTAAGGGGTCTACGATGAATGACTTACTTTAAGTTGCCGTTTTAGGACGTATGGGGTGTCCATGCCAGATATGGGCATTATATATAGTGTATGCATTTATATGACAGAGAGTCATTGGTTAGTAAAAAAAAAAATTCTTTATAAGCAGAATGTTTGTCTACTTTCAATTGTAGGCTTAAAAAAGAACAACAAAGATTCCTTTTTTGTCATCGATGTATGCCCATATTATTATTATTATTATTATTATTATTATTATTATTATTATTATTATTATTATTATTATTATTATTATTATTATTATTATTATTATTATTATTATTATTATTACTATTATTATTATTATTATTATTATTATTATTATTATTATTATTATTATTATTATTATTATTTTTGTTATTGTTTGTTCACTTTTTTTGTCTTTATCTGTTAGTCTTTGTCTCTGAAATTATGTATTTGTTGATTTTCTCACTATATCTGTCCCTGTCAGTCGCTGTTTATGTCTCTATGTCTTTACATCTGTTTCTATTTTTTTCGGTTGGCAGTTGACGGGCGCACCTTGTAGGCTCTATTTCTTTCCTGGTATTCTTTCATAATGTCTTTCATCGTACTGTTTCCTTTCAACTCATTTTAAAATCACGGTATAATTTGGTGGAGGAAGTAAATTCCAACCTGTCCTGTCTGTCTGTCTCTCTTTCTCTCTCTCTCTCTCTCTCTCTCTCTCTCTCTCTCTCTCTCTCTCTCTCTCTCTCTCTCTCTCTCTCTCTCTCTCTCTCTCTCTCTCTCTCTTTCTCTGTGTCTCTTTGTCTGTCTGTCTGTCTGTCTCTCCCTCCCTCCCTCCCTCTCTCTCTTTCTCTCTCCCTTTCTCTCTCTCTCTCTCTCTCTCTCTCTCTCTCTCTCTCTCTCTCTCTCTCTCTCGCTCTCTCTCTCTCTCTCTCTCTCTCTCTCTCTCTCTCTCTCTCTCTCTCTCTCTCTCTCTCTCTCTCTCTCTCTCTCTCTCTCTCTCTCTCTCTCTCTCTCTCTCTCCCTCCCTCTCTCCTCCCTGTGTGTATATTTTCATTAAAAAAAATATTCTATCATTTTGTCTCTGCGTGTGTCTATGCTTGAAATCGTACTTTATGTAAAGTGGCTTTCTGTAGTTTGTGATACTAAATATTTTATTTAATAACAAAGAGAAAAAAATATCCGGTATGAACGGTTTTGTTTTTTGGAGCCACTTGATATGAGTTTATAACATCGCCTAAAGCGGCAACTCAGACAGCACTCAAGCCTTCAATTTTCAACTTTCAACCTGTGGCAATGGGTTTGTAAGCTGACTTGTGTGACACTAGGGAAGGAAAACGTGCGAGGGAGTGCCAACCTCAAAACA
>JAXRKP010000351.1:12500-60000 GCA_037039925.1 Doris montereyensis | reverse complement strand
CTGCCTCTGTCTCTCTGTCTCTCTCTCTCTCTCTCTCTCTCTCTCTCTCTCTCTCTCTCTCTCTCTCTCTCTCTCTCTCTCTCTCTCTCTCTCTCTCTCTCTCTCTCTCTCTCTCTCTCTCTCTCTCTCTCTCTCTCTCTCTCTCTCTCTGTATATATTGGTAAGATACTCGGTAAGAGTAGTATAGTATTAAATGAGTTGACTTTCAGTGTGCGAGACTGATGAACACACGATGCAGGTGGCAATAGAGAACATTGGGAAGTTAGTAAGGAGAATATTGTCATAATACAGTCTAAAGTGGCGTCGGTGACCGAGTGGTTAGGCTGCCGGACTGGGGATCATGAGATTCCGGGTTCAAATCCTGGCAAAGCTAGCCTCGACGCTGTGTTCCTTGGGAAATACACTAAACATCATGCACCCCCCCTCCCGACTCAAACACAGGTGCAAATGGGTACAAGCACTAGATTGGGAGTAAAACCCTGCATCAGACTAGCGTCATGTCGAGGGGGCCGATTATTATAACCTGTTCCGCTTCACATTATCGAAACCGGGATAAGCTCCAGCTCTATGGGGCGTAACGGACCGGAAGGAACTTATAGCCTACAACGAATATAGAGATTTGTGTTTAACAGGGGCATTAACTGTGATAAATTCATCACCACATCATGCTGTTGGCTAAGAATGATATTGTCCTAACAAGTCATTAGGCGACTTTGGAGTCATAGCTGAACCGTAGTGTTGTGAGCTTGTAATCAGGACGACACTGGTTCAAAACCCACGGCTCACACAGGTATATTTTTTTCACAACGTTTTACTCTTAGGAAAACTACTTCATTCTACTTTCCTCATTTGGTTCCGCTGTGAATAAGTACCCAGCTATAGGTAGAGAAAGATCTTGTCAGAGTGTTATTACAAAGCGCCTAACAGGCCTGTGTTTTGTATGCTCCCCATGGAGTTGAGAAGGACTTTGAATGAAATGGCCTGCTGGTGGGTGGGGGTAAAGATGTACAGTCGATGAGCCTGCACTTGTGTGCGGATAAGGACTATAAATCCATCTTTATCTTTTTAATAACCATCATCAGATTCAGATGTGTCGATTTTTCTGTCTCACACAAGATTGTAACCAAATTCAGTCTATAAAATTTATCACAAATGATTTCACTTGTATTTTATCTTAACTTGAGATTCCCTTTCCACCTCAGAACTTTAGAGCCTTTTCTGTCTAAATGTGTTTATGTATAAGTAGGACAGTGTCATTCTGAGTGGACAATGTCTCTCTGTATGTGGGCAGTTGTCGGGCGTTACTGGTAGGCCCTACTTCTTTCATTTCGATTTCTCTTCTATGGGATTCCATTTTGCTGTTTCCTCTTTTTTCACCCCGAGATCACTGCATATGGTAGCGGGGTAATTTTCAATGAAATAATCTGTCTTTCCTTCTTTTTTTCTCTCTTGTTTTCTTCTGCCCATGGTCATGCCGTCATTAAGCCCACTTGTTAGGTATCTATGATAGCTATTCATTTATATGTAGGTCATACTCATACGGGCATTACATGTGTTATTGATATCAAATTATCATTGTGGCTTTCCTCGTAATATCAATGTTACGTTCCTTTGCAATGCCAATTATGTTTGTTGCCAATTACGTTCGTTGTTGCCACTGTGCTCTTTGTCCATTAGTATGTATGTCAGCAAGTATGTGTAAGTTAAGTGTGTTACAGATGCTACTTGTCAGTATCAGTGTCATACATGTTTGCTTTACATAAGAGTCATGTTTATGTGTGTACTGAAACTATTATACATGGTGTATGCAAGGATGTTAACCTCGTCTGTAATGCGTTCTATATCTGTATAGCAATTCAAGTCATGTACTTGATTGGGTTAACCAAGCTACCCTCCGTTGCCGTGTTTTATTGCCTTGCACCGCATTGCACCTACCCTCGGCACTGACAGCCTGTCAGCTACAGCTGGAAACCCATTCAGGCTTGGGTGGAGGAATGAGGGAAGCGTGTTTTGTGTTTTTCCCAGGGATCTAATAGCAGGCCTAGGGAAACTGGTATTTACTAGCGTTGGGCGATTCCACTTTTTCTCGCGGGGGTGGGGTGGGGGGGGGGGCGGGGCGTTGAATGAATACTGCAATTTTGGAATTGAATTATAAATACTGATTCCATGCCCCTTTGAATCATGATATAATCGATTACGAGATTGATTCCAGGTTCTCTATACAATGATTGACTGGTTAACCAAAAGCGTGTTGATTCCAGGTTCTCTATACAATGATTGACTGGTTAACCAAAAGCGTGTTGATTCCAGTTTCTCTATACAATGATTGACTGGTTAACCAAAAGCGTATTGATTCCAGTCTCTCTATACAATGATTGACTGGTTAATTCCAGTTCTGAGAGCTTGGTCTATTCTTTTATTCTTTTTGCTGTTTTTTTCTTCTTTTTTTTTTTCCTGTTTGTTTTCGCTTTTTTTGTTTTATTTGTTTGTTTTAAAAAAAAATATTTGTTTATTTTAAATTTCATTTCAAAACCCTCAAACAGTTATAAAAAAATAAAGCAAAGAAAAGAGAGTGAAATTGTCAATCATCAGTTAAAATTAGTTCCATTTCAGCCACTTGGTGAATTGAATGAATTCGAATACATTTTTTTCGCAACGGCATCGGGAGAATCAATTCCAGAATTGAATACTTGCCTTAGTCTAGTATTCGAAATCTACATCTCATGGTCCCAAGCCCTACCTACCGCCAGGCCACCAACCACTGTTATTTCTTTTTTTACCTCTCAATTTTATTTCTTTATTTGTTTGTAATATCTTATAATCCAACTATGTATTATTATCTCCTATTCTCACAGAAAGGAACCAATTCTCTTACCGTCAAGTTTTCGTCAGCTGTTAAAGAGGCAGCAGACAGGAAGTGGCGCTATACTTATCCCATTCCACCAGAGTGTCCCCCAAAGTCCAGAACGGTCAATGCCACGTCAACTTATTACGGAAGGAACAGTGCTCTTTAGCTGGGACTGGGGTCCATCTTTTCCTACTCAAGGCATTTGGTGAGCTTGTGAAATCTTTAGAATCAGAGTCAGAATTATTTATTTGTCTCTGAACACACATCTGGTTTGTTCATTGTGACATACATGTAACAACAAAGAACAAGAAATCAAAAACAGAAAAGACCATATGTTTAACACATTAAGATATATAAAATCTAAAGACATTGTTTTTAAAAGTATTAAAATTCACGACATATAGATCTAGATTTTTACATGTGAACTTATTCATTTTAAATTGAATTGTTGTTTTTATACATTGCCATTGCTTACTTTACAATAGTGATTCAGAAGATCATGAGATGGTTATTAACACATTACTGAGAGTTTTCGTCTTGTTTCTAGTAGCTATCATCTATTGGTCCAAAATCAGGCTACGCATTTAAAAGGAGTATAGAATATCACCGTTATTCACCCATCACAGCGTGATGTCATTAGAACAAACAGTAAGTGCACGCTCTCACAGCCCTTTTCTCCACCACTCACACATCTCTTTTCTCCACTCTCACAGCCCTTTTCTCCACACTCACACAGCTCTTTTCTCCACTCTCACAGCTCTTTCTTCACATCCACACAGCCCTTTTCTCCACTCTTACAGCTCTTTTCTTCACATCCACACAGCTCTTTTCTTCACATCCACACAGCTCTTTTCTTCACATCCACACAGCTGTTTTTCACATTCACATCCACACCCTTAGCCCTTTTCTTCACATCCACACAGCTCTTTTCTTCACATCCACACAGCTCTTTTCTTCACATCCACACAGCTCTTTTCTCCACACCCTTACAGCCCTTTTTCTTCACATCCACACAGCTCTTTTCTTCACATCCACACAGCCCTTTTCTTCACATCCACACAGCCCTTTTCTTCACATCCACACAGCTCTTTTCTCCACATCCACACAGCTCTTTTCTTCACATCCACACAGCTCTTTTCTTCACATCCACACAGCTCTTTTCTTCACATCCACACAGCTCTTTTCTTCACATCCACACAGCTCTTTTCTTCACATCCACACAGCTCTTTTCTTCACATCCACACAGCTCTTTTCTTCACATCCACACAGCTCTTTTCTTCACATCCACACAGCTCTTTTCTTCACATCCACACAGCTCTTTTCTTCACATCCACACAGCTCTTTTATTCACATCCACACAGCTCTTTTCTTCACATCCACACAGCTCTTTTCTTCACATCCACACAGCTCTTTTCTTCACATCCACACAGCTCTTTTCTTCACATCCACACAGCTCTTTTCTTCACATCCACACAGCTGTTTTCTTCACATCCACACAGCTCTTTTCTTCACATCCACACAGCTCTTTTCTCCACACCCACACAGCTCTTTTCTTCACATCCACACAACTCTTTTATACACTCTCACATTTTCCACACTCTTACAACTCTTTTTATCCACACTCTTACAACTCTTTTATCCACACTTACACCTTTTTTCTTCACATCTTACAACCTTTTTCTCCACACTCCATCCACACAACTCTTTTCTTCACACTCTTATTGTTATCCACACTCTTTTGTTATCCACATCTTACAACCTTTTCCACACTCACACTCTTTTCAACTCTTGTTATCCACACTCTTACAACCTTGTTATCCACACTCTTACAACCTTGTTATCCACACTCTTACAACCTTTTTATCCACACTCTTACAACCTTTTTATCCACACTCTTACAACCTTTTTATCCACACTCTTACAACCTTTTTATCCACACTCTTACAACCTTTTTATCCACACTCTTACAACCTTTTTATCCACACTCTTACAACCTTTTTATCCACACTCTTACAACCTTTTTATCCACACTCTACAACCTTTTTATCCACATTTAAAGCTTTTTTATCCACACTAACACAACACTTTTCTTCACACTCTCACAGCCCTTTTCTCCACACTCTCACATCCCTCTTCTCCACATTCACACAGTTCTTTTTTCCACACTCTCACAGTTATTGTCTCCACACTCACACAGCCCTTTTCTCAACACTCTTTTTCCCACACTCTCACAGCCCTTATTTCACAGTCTCCACACTCTCACAGCCCTTTTCTCAACACTCTCACAGCCCTTTTCTCCAAACTCACACAATTTTTTCCCACACACTTACATTTCCTTTTTCTCCACACTTTTACAGCTGTTTTCCCCATACTCGACAGCCCTTTTCTCCACACTCGACAGCCCTTTTCTCCACACTCCTACAGCTTTTTTCTCCACACTCGCAGCTTTTTTCTCCACACTCCTATTCTCCACTCTTTCACAGCCCTTTTCTCCACACTCCCACATCCCTTTTTTCTCCTGACTCTCACAGCCCTTTTCTCTACACTCTCACAGCCCTTTTCTCCACTCTCACATCCCTTTTCTCCACACTCTCACAGCCCTTTTCTCCACACTCTCACAGCCCTTTTCTCCTGACTCTCACATCCCTTTTCTCTACACTCTCACAGCCCTATTCTCCACACTCTCACAGCCCTTTTCCTCCACACTTTTCACAGCCCTTTTCTCCACACTCTTACAGCTTTTTTCTCCACACTCGCACATCTCTTTTCTCCACACTTTCACAGCCCTTTTCTCCACACTCTCACAGCCCTTTTCTCCACACTCTCACAGCCCTTTTCCCACACTCACATAGCCGATAGCCTTGGTCTCCACACTTACACAACTTTATTAAGTGCCTCTTTTGCATAATGTATCATAATTTTGTTATTTCCTCCAATGTCTACCGTGTAAATTATATTTTTTTATTTATTTTTTTTTTGTCCATAAATTTTTTCCTCTTTTGTTGATTGAAGTGACAAGCGATATTGAGAGCTCAATCTTTGAAACTCAGAAGGAGATAATATGATCTTAAGAAAAGAAGCAAAACATGTGAAACTTATGTCGTTAATATTTTCTTTGTTTTAAAGAGATATACACCTTTCTACATGGAACTTTTGTTTTCGGATTTCTTTACAGGAAGCCAATGTACTTAAATGCCTTTAACAATGCTATTTTGACTGGCATCTCTGCCATACCAATGAAAGGTTAGTCTTTTTTTCTATATTCTTAAAATAACATTGAACTACTTAAGTCCATTGATGTACTCGTTCTTTTAAAAGGTGTCTTGTTCACAACACAGTTTTATGTGGTCTAGAATCATTGTACAAAATTTAAGATATAATATATTTCAGCAAAACATTTAATTCGTGTCATTTTAATCTACTGTAAGGACAGATCCTCATACGATGTATGTAATCGACCCCTCAACAATCTATGGCTTTGCTTATGACATATAACGATTTTTCTCACATCAATAGCATTATGCTCAAACAAAACTACCTCGACTAGCAGAGGAAGCAGTCAAGACAGGTTTACAAATCAACATTCACAAAACAGAGGCCATGACGATCAACAAAGGATACAAGGAAATCCTATGCAGCTGGTAGAACAGAACATAACCCCCCCCCCCCCCCCCCCCCCCAGATAAATTTATCCATGGGGACAGTGTAGTCAATGAATGTGGAGGTACTGATGAGGACATCAAAATCAATTAGGCCAGACATGCTGTCAGGACTCTTCGGTCGATTTGGACATCTTTACCCCTCTCACTCCATAATAAAATCACGATTTTACACCAATGTGAAACTGGTCCTGCTCTATAGTTTGGAAACATGGAGTACCATCAACACTAATACAAATAGACTGCAGACATTTAGCAACAGATGCCTCAGATACATTCTGAATGTCGGATGGTCAGAGACAATCTTGATGATGAACAGTGGAAACGCACTGGCAAAATTTCAACACACAACTTCAGTCCAAGATTACAAGACAGAGCCTGGACTGGAATTTGCAGGAAAAACACAATGTAAGCTGACCAAAATAAACATGGCATCAAAGTGCTGAAGAGAAAGTCAGTCTCTAGATTGACATGGCCCGAACCGAAGTAGATGGAGGGGTGTTGCTGAGACCATTTGTTTCGTGGGGATCTACAGACATAAGTCAAGTACCATAGGATGTACCCAAAATCTGCGATTTCTCTTTAGCTTTCTTAGATTTGTGTTCATGAGGAACAGAAATACCACGCTGATACGTACATTAGCTATGTTGCAGGGGTTGGGTTCTACCCCAAAAATGCGAGAAAATTGTCAACCTGTCAAGGCATGAACTCATGACCCTTTGGTTGAGAGGCAGACACCTACTTTTGCACCACCATGTCTCCCTACAGCAATTTAGAAGAAATAGAATGGTTGTTTGGCTTGGTCTGACCTTGTGTCTTTATAAAAGACACTTTATATTAAATTATACTGTATACATTGTGCTTGTCCAACCAAGGTGTAAATGGATGTCAGCTAATGCTGGGAGATGAAGCCTGAACAGATGTCAGGGAATGATCCTGTACCACCTGCTCTCTTTAGTGCTGAAGAAAGCAACACAAACTCCAGCTTTGTTGATCTCTTGGTCAGAAAGAAAATTGAATAAATGAATGATAGAAGTATGGGTATGACTTAGTTATATGTCAAAAATGATTTTGGGCTCTTTTTGTATGCATATAGATCTAGCTGATTTCGTATGGCTCACATGATCCAATCATCAGATATTCACATCTTTACACTTTTAATGGATGTTTTTCTCTTGAATTATTCTCAGTCAATGGTGAGTGGCAGGTGAGGATAGAGGCTTTCTTTGATGTTATCCCAGGCTCAGAGGTGAAGGGTCAATTTAATATAAACTTAAAGGACTTGGGAATCCGACACCAGCAGGCGTTAACTGTGTCTTCCTCAAAAAGTGCAGCTGTGTTCAACCTGACCATACTGAAAGTAAGGCCAATAGTTTTCCTTCTTTTTCAACGATTATGCTGTAACATGATTCTTGATTATATGTATATGTGTTTAGAGGTTAGAAATTTTAAGGGTGGCAATAACATTATATATATATATATATATTGTAAATTATTATACCATTATCTGTGTAGTATTAGATATCACGGATGTGTTCTAGTCCGAGCCTCCATAATGTGTATAGTAAGGAGGCTTAGGTTCTAGTACATAGACTAAAACATGCATTTGTTTATTCTAGCTGAAAATTCAAACAATCTCAAATGAAAGAGAGTGTTATAAAATTGTTGGGTTTTTTTTAATTTTGATTTTACTCACATCCATTACTAAGGTAATCTTGGGGGTTTCGGCAGGATTTTTAATTTTGCCTGGACTGCCCTGGAAACAGCCAAGGGATTTTTAATGTGCACATGATCTGCACACAGGACCTCTTTTTTTATTGTCCGTCTCTGATGGGACTAGGTGTGGATCCACCTATTTGGACCAAGGGTGGGAGGGGGGGGGGTGGTGCTTCTTACTCGAATAAATGGAAGAAAATTTTTCAGCCATAGGGGTTTGAACCCACAATCTTTTGGACCACCAAATTCCCTGTTATGAAAAATACATTTTTCTTTTTGTCTTCTTTCTATACGTCATTTATATATTGTCTTCTATAAGTGACGCCATTTTCATCTCACGCATGAAGGAATTACCTTTGTCCTCAAGGATTTAATTAAGAAAATACCTTGCTAGGGATTCTGAAATTAGTAACATGGTAAAGATTAGACTGTAGAATTTGGGTCTGAACTTTGACGACACTGAATCGTTTAAACCAGGTAGCCAGCCTACAGCTTCTACTTGCATGTGTCTTTTATCCTTGCTTTGCATACTTTTTGTGCATTATGTAAATGCAAATGAAGGAGCCTTCCAATGCTCCCTCTAGGTATTTGCAGTCTGTGTTCATAAATCTGTAGTGCTGTGCAGAGTTTGACGAAAAATTACAATAGTGTGTAAATAAATAGATTTCTTTCTAATTTGTGGGTGCTGCTGTTCTTCTTTGGCGTGCGCAGACATTTCTCAACTGTACACGCCTTTTCTCCCTGGTGTGCAAACATACATGCGCACAGCTTAGAGGCTTCCTTGGGGATTTGTCTTACCTAGCACCTGTCTTTGGCAGTTGCAGTGATGTCACTAGTCATTTGTTTCAATGGCTCTCTGAAGACTGGTAATTGCAATTATCACCTTCCCTTTCCTTCTCTCCTCTCCCCCAGACCCTTGTTGGAACCCGAACACATAAGTTTTGGTTTATTTGTAAGTGATTTTTCACAACTCTTTCCTTTGCCATTCTTTATCCTTTGATTTAACCATACAGATATTGTAGATGCAGTCTTCAATTATTTTCGGATGAGGAATTTCAATGTAAAGACTAGCGCAATGAAACAAGAGGCCACAGGTTCAAGCTTTTCCGTGCACACGGTTCTTTTATCTTATTCTTTTTATTCCGGTGTACTTATCTTGTCTGTATTCCTTCAGGGTCGTAATGCACATTTCTTGTCTGCCTTTTTTATTGGCAAATAATTCAATATAGCCCAAATCAAAATCAAGTGTATTTTTATTGTATAGATATCATATGAATTTTGAAGAATTCAACGTTAGTTTTTTCTGTTTTTAATGTGTCAAAAATGTTTTTCCTTTTTAAAAATAAATTTCAGGCATTCAAAGTTCAGTTGTGGTGGCCACGAGGATATGGGTCGCAAACGCTTTACAATTTGTCATGCACATTTGTTGCGGGCCTAGACAAATCCAGCCAAGAAATTAAGATTGGTTTTAGAACAGTTGAGCTTATTCAAGATCAAGTTTCTCCCAAGGCATCACAAGGTAAAATATTGTGTATCTCTAATTTGGACTAACTTCAACTAGAAATTGGTGTTTCTCAAGTTTCATGTCAAATAATGATGATAAGAATCATTTTCATGATAAAATATTAAATTAAATTTAATATTTTGATTTGTCTCATGTTAGTGTGTGCTGTTTAGGTTTTCATATTTATTTTCTCCACTACATTACAATAATGCTTGCAATATTATAAATTTGATTTTAGCAATTAAAGGTTTCAATGTCAGGTTTTAAATTCATCAAGAAAATTAAATTCCATACTTTGGCGTAATGCTTTTAAAAAATAAGTTGAGATTTGAGATGTATCAAAGCAGCACAAGAACCATTCAAGTCACCAAGGCTAAGAAAAACATAGCGTATTAAGATAAATTTATATTTTATAGGACTTGGATGTCTCCAATGAAAAATACAATGGTGTGAATGAATGATATGAATTATGAAGCCAACTTACCTAAATCTAATTATTGCACTTTAGTGAGAAAATGTGTTCAAATGAACTGGTTATCATAATTGTTATTCATTCGGGTAAATTTCGTTTTCAGTGAAACAAACAATGAACTCACGCTTTGTTCTTTTCATCCCATGAACAAGACTCAATGTTTCAATCAACAGGTCTGACATTTTACTTTAAAATCAATGGGCTTCCAGTTTTCTTGAAAGGAAGTAACTGGATTCCAGCTGATAGTTTTAATGAGAAGATAACTAATGCCCGAATTCGTTATCTGCTTCAGTCATCTGCTGATGTTGGCATGAATGCCATGAGAGTGTGGGGAGGAGGGGTAAGTAAAATGCAGAGACAATGAGCTGCCACGATCTTGTGACTTTGTAGTGTCATTTTGTCTTCTTTTTTTTTCTTTTTTTAATTTGAAAAAAGAACTTTTAAATTATAGTTTTACATGAATGTTATTATTTAAAATTGTCTACTGGTATTCTCTTCCAAAATGTTTAACTTTTTAACTGTTTTGTTTTTCATTATTGTGTTTTTTTGATGTTTGCTTGCCAATATTTACTCTCTTGTTTTATTTCATTTTAAATTATAAAGACTTTCTTCTGCTTTTCTATGGTCAGAAATTTTTTATTTATTTCTTCCTATTTTCTTTTTCTTCTTTTTCTTCGGGATGTAGAAACCACCTATAGTGGAGGACGAGAGCCTTGTATAGGGGTCGGACATTGCTTTAAATTACGCCAGATGAATGAGCTTATGTTATTTGCCTTGGTCGAGATGTATGTGAAATGATTTTTTCATTTTAGATCTTACGATTTTTCAATGCCAAGATATTGTGCTGAATCAACTTGCTCCAGAAATTGTCCGTGTAGGGAATACTTTGCTATAATTGTTGTTTTCTGTGTTCGTAACAGTGAGGATGTGGCATTTTGATACATTAAATTCCATCTGCCATTTCATTCCCCATAGTTACAGTCGAACAAGATCTTCGTTAAGGCAGCAACAATCATTGAAACTGGAGATGTGGTTGTATAATATTGTGTTGTCAGCAAACAGGCGTACGTTCGCTCTAATGTTGTCTCCTAGGTCATTTATGTCAATTAAAAACAGTGTTGGTCCCAATACAAATCCCTGGGGACGCCAGATGTCATATTTCCAATTGCTGATCTTACTTCTCCAACGACAACTGATTTGAGTTTGCATAGGAGCTGCTGGTGAACACTTTGTCAAAGGCCTTTGAGAAGTCCAACAATATGGCATCAATCTTCCCACCTCTGTCAAGTTCAGTTGTGAGGTCTTCTAGGATGGAAATCAGCTGAGTTTCACATGATCGTCGTTTGCGGAAATCGTGTTGTGCATCCGAATTGATACTGTGTGCCTCAAGGTTTTCAGTTATGACAGACCTGACAATGTGTTCTAGGACTTTGCAGCATATACAATCGAACGACATAGGTCTGTAGTTTGATGCGTTGTTTCTGTTTCCTTTTAAAAGATGGGCTGCACGATGGCGTGTTTCCATATTGATAGTATGTTGCCAGTATCTAGCGAAAGTTGAAGCAGTTTGGTAAGAACCGCGGCAATCTCTTTTGCACATAACTGCAAGAGACGACATGGGATACCGTCAGGATCTGCAGTTTTTCTGGGTTGGAGTTTTTCAAGTAGTTTTTGCACTCCTGGGACAGTTACTGTGATGTCAGGCATTGTGGGTATTTGATTTGTCTTCATAAAAGGAAAGTTTGTAGTGTCCTCTTGGGTGAAGACAGAGCAGAATTGTTCATTTAATGTGTTCACCTTATCTATGGTGGGGGGGGGGGGGAGGGTTGTCGAAAGATTGACGGCCCATGATAATACAGATGGGTTTGCTTTTAGTTGCTTTTTTTTTCACCTTGATACCCCCATCTCTTGTTTAAATTAGTTGGCTTGTAATGGTAACTGAGTAGTATTCCATTCATGATATGAACAAGGCATTGGAAGTTAAAAATGGACATACCTTTTAGATCCATTGTAAAAAGTTTGATAAAAACGTTTTGTCCTTTATGCAGAGCAAGTTTTTTTCTTCAGTCTTCCTCCTACTTCTCCTTTTTCTCCATTTCTCCCCTCCTCCCCTTCTTCTCCTCTACCTCCTCACCCTTTTCCTACTTCTCCCTTCCTTGGCCTCTTATTCTCCTCCTCCTTTTCCTCATTCTCGTCTGCCTTCTCCTTCTTCCTTCTCCTCTATCTTTGTCCTCCTTTTCCTCATTCCCGTCTGCCTTCTTCTTCTTCCTTCTCCTCTACCCATTTCCTCCTTTTCCTCATTCCCATCTGCCTTCTGCTTCTTTCTTCTCCTCTACCCTTGTCCTCCTTTTCCTCATTCCCGTCTGCCTTCTGCTTCTTCCTTTTTCCTCTACCCATTGTCCTCCTTTTCCTCATTCCCGTCTGCCTTCTTCTTCTTCCTTCTCCTCTACCTTTGTCCTCCTTTTCCTCATTTTCGTCTGCCTTCTCCTTCTTCCTTCTCCTCTACCCTTGTCTTCCTTTTCCTCATTCCCGTCTGCCTTCTGCTTCTTCCTTTTCCTCTACCCTTGTCCTCCTTTTCCTCATTCCCGTCTGCCTTCTGCTTCTTCCTTCTCCTCTACCCTTGTCCTCCTTTTCCTTATTCCGTCTGCCTTCTCGTTCTTCCTCCTCCTCTACCCTTGTCCTCCTTTTCCTCATTCCCGTCTGCCTTCTTGTTTTTCCTTCTCCTCTACCCTTGTCCTCCTTTTCTTCATTCCCGTCTGCCTTCTCCTTCTTCCCTTCTCCTCTACCCTTGGCCTCCTTTTCCTCATTCCCGTCTGCCTTCTCCTTTTTCCTTCTCCTCTACCCATGTCCTCCTTTTCATTATTCGCTTCTTCACTCACCTCTTGTTTTTAAGATTTGAAACGTCTTTTTTATTTTTGTTCTCATTCAGCAGTACAATAGCAGTTTTTAAGTTGTTTCATTGCTAGATCAATCAGAGTAAATGTCAATGCAACAAACCAACAAACAAACAACTGTGCCTGGATCATTGAAAACGAGTGCGTCCTTCAGGAAACCTAGGAAATGTTAGTGGGGTGGCTTTTTTCTCTCCACATATTTTATCTGCCTACTATCTTTTCCTACGTTTGCTGTAGTTTCATCCTTTTTTTTCTTCTTTTCTCCACTCTCATGCTTCCTTATTATAATTTACTTTTTCTTCGTTCAAATTACTTTTCATAGTGTTAAGGTTTGAATCCAGTCATTTATCATATCATTCAAGCTGTCTTTTAAGATCAGATTTTCAATATTTGTATACAATCATGTACAGAGCTTAGAATAAGATGATAATGATCCCATTGCGAAGAGAAGTTAAGTTTCAGCTGATAGGTTTTTGCTCCCAAGCTAGCGCTTGTACCCATTTGCGCCTGGGTTTAGTGGGTGAAAATGTGTGTTAAGTGTCTTCCTCAAAGAACACAACGTCGGGTCTAGGTTCACTAAGATTTGAACTCGGGACCTCATGATCCCCAGTCCGGCAGCCTAGTCACTTGACTACCGACACCACAATCAATCGTGTTTACCTTCAAATAAATCTATGTTTCTACACAATATCTATAGTATAATTACGTATCATAATGATGATACTTCAATAGTTTATGTATTCATTTATTTTAACTACAAATTTTGGTTTCGATTATTACTAATGTTGTGTCTGGTCTGCTCATTTGATTTCCTGGTACAGGTCTATGAGTCAGATTATTTTTATGCTGTTGCAGATGAACTAGGTATAATGATCTGGCAAGACCTCATGTTCAGTGTTGCCATGTATCCGTCAGATTTCCTATTTCTACAGTCTGTCTCAAAGGAAATCAAACAGCAGGTAAGTTAAGTTGGTAGTAGCATCACCTTTCAAAGAATGTGGCTTTCACATCAGCCTCTTTGATTTTGTTTTTTAATAAAGTAAGTAATGATACATGATGTGTTTTAAATCTTATACTTCTATCATGCAATGCTTCACATTTCTATCCATTTTGATATTTTTGGTTTTGAAAACATCTATATTTCCTGTGTAACACTGAAGTTATCTTGGGAAAAAAAAGAAATGTCTGTAGCAGCAACAAGCAAATGAAATGCAGCACAATTATTCCCATGTTAAAGCCGTTGGCCATCCAATACAAAACTCTTTGTTGGAACTGCTTAGTTATCTTATACGGTCGCCACCACTTAGCGTCACAGGCTCAGTTTTCTTGTCTTTCAGTGACGTTATATATGTAGTGTGGATAAAGACAAACAGTGAGGCAAGGGGCATGTTGGAAGTGAAGGTAATGACATCAGATAATATGAAATCCCCATAGAAACAAAGTTGAGACAAATACAAAGAAAAGACAGAAAAAATCCTGGCCACCATGGGGATCAAACCCGCGACCTCTGCGTCAGGACCTATCGCCTCGCCATGAAAAAAAAACGTGCTCCCAACCGAGCCAACTACGCTCCCTTGTCAGCTCGGTTGGCAGTATGCTTTCTTTATATGTGAATTAGGTTGTCTCCACCTCTTGCAGAGGTGTGTGAATTGGGTTGTCTCCGCCTCTTGCAGAGAGTTGATCACTTTGTTGTGAAATCCCGACAGCATGACGTCATATCAGGCATAAAAATGCATAGCATGTACCAGTATTCATTGGTTTTTGCGCTGAAAAACTTTGTTCTTTCCTTATAATACCAAGACCCTGTGACACTATCTGGTGACTTTCATATAGAAAAAATTCTGTTACAGCTATTTAGCATTCACATAATCGAAGGGTTTCGCTATCCACTGTGACGTAAAGTGCTGGCGACTGTAGTAGCAAAGATTATTAATCATGCTTACTCACTCTGTTTATGCATGTCATCAGATGCAGCGACTCAAGCATCACGTTAGCATCATTTTATGGGCAGGTAGCAATGAGAATGAGAAGGCATTGAGGGAGGACTGGTTTGATACATCCATTCATTATGACCGCTATTACAAAGATTTTCTGAGTCTCTATGTGGACACCGTCAAACCCATAGGTGAGCTTGTTGCCTGTTTCCAATTTTTTTTTCTTTGTTGATATTAGGACTTATGGTTAAGAACAAATCCAGACATAGAATCACTCTTGATGACAGTTTTGTTTGATTATAACATCTATTTTTGGAGTCTAGATTCTCCTCTTCATTTTTTGTTCTTCATCCTTGTCCTCATGCTTTCATCCACACGTCTATTGTCATTTCCCATTTTCTGTACAGGTTTATTTGTTCAAGGACCATGCTGGAACACACACGAGCTTCTGAACGTTTTTTTCTTCCATGAGTTGCCCTTACTGATTTTGTGTATATCTAAGTAAATCTTTCAATTAATAACTCAATTACTAACTCATGGAATAGCTGTGTCTGTTGTATCCTCCCCCCCCCCTTCCCCACCCTTCCCCTGCCATTAACAATGGCTCTATTTCATCATTCTATTCCTTTCAAGTGGAGGCAGAAGATCACAGTAGGGAGTACTTGGTCTCAAGCCCAACTAACGGAGTTGAAAGTGTAAAAGAGGGATACGTGGCCAAAGATCCAGGCAGTGAACTTTATGGAGATAGTGAGTGATTGTTACTTTGATTTGATGCAAACTCAAGGAAGATGGGAGTGATACGTGTCAGAAATAAGATTGCTTTGAAACGGAGCATAAAATTTGCATTTGCCATGATTGTTGGGGTAAATAGAAATAGAAATAATGGCTTTGAATATAAGAGCAGGAAAAAGGAATCACCACCAGCAAGATAAGGAGCCATATTTTCATATAAAGGAGAGAAAAATCAACAAGTTCATACAAGCAAAGGATACAACACAAATCTAATTATCCATGGAGTTATTGGCTCTGTGATGCTTATAGTGAAAGACTTAAAGACTTTTTCTTTTGTATTGTATGGAAGAGAAAATCAAGTAATTAAATGCTGGATGAATACTGTTTGGATGAACAGAACTTATCTTAGCAACAATCAAAAAAAAAAAAAATGGAAACGCATAGTTTAGAAGCTCTGATCTTTAACAGCCACAAAAACAAAACAAAAAACAAAAAACATGTAAGAAAAACAAAAAGAGAAGGACATTGTGTGTTTGTGTATCTTTCTATAGCATGTACATAAAAAAAAAAATGTGAATGCCAGACCAAATTTTTTTGAATACTTTGCATTTGCCTATAGTTCATTACTATGACTACATTGCTGATCAATGGGACGCATCTACATTCCGCATTCCAAGATCTGCTACAGAATACGGTATTCAGTCTTGGTGTAATGCAGAGAGCCTGTCAGCTGTCTTTGAAGAATTGGATTATGCAATGGAAGGATATATGGCCAGCCACAGACAGCACCATGAGTTTGGTAAGTACCTCCCTGACAGCGGACGCAATAATGAGCGGGATGCAATAATGTCTTTCATGTCAAAAAGGTGCCGACTTAAATGTCTTGAAATAGGGATCTCAAATGTCTTCAGACAGAGCTATTCTTGTCAGAAATTGTCACAGCAATTATATTATTGTATTGTATGGTAAATATCTTTTATGGCCGCAACTTTAAGGACTCTATACGACATATGTACAATTGTTTTCAAGTGCATTTTAAAACAACGAAATCAGCTTGGTTGGGTAGTGTGCTCTCTTTTCATTGCGAGGTGATGGGTTTCAGCTCGGAGGTCGTGGCAGGGGTTCAGTTATATTAGTATTTGTCTCGTCTTTGTACCTACTAGGCTTCATATATCATATACATATCATATACATATACAAGGGCTTTTCCTTTTAGGTTTACAAACATTTAAATGCCCTGTGTGATAAAATATATGTAACTTATCTGAGAAAAATAAGAGATAAGTCCAAAGCTAATCATTATACAAAAATTGTAAACTCAACAATTCCTTGTCTAGTAAATCTTTGAAATAGTTTAAGGAAGAAACATTTTTAGTTTGGAATTTGAGTGAATTCCAAATTGATATAGATTTTTATATAAACGATTTTTTTTCATATTTGTGTATTATATCTAGAAACATACATTTTGAATCTATTTCCTCTAGTAGTAGCATTTTGAGAGTATTTAAAGAGCATTCATTATTATTTCATGTCATTATTCATTAAAAAAAAATTTTCTTTAGCTTTCTCTCAAATGGAACTACTTGGCTTTTACGAACAGGCATAAGTAACTTTCTCCACTGATTTTATCCTTTACTAACCTGAAGTATTCATTGATTTCCTTGACCTGGTTGCTTTCTTTTTTTTTGGCATCATTCTTGATTTAAGGTAACCTTGAAATGGTAGCAGAGGTTGAAATCCATATGCACCTACCAACAACGACTGACAATAAAACAAGATTCTTTGATTTCATCTACCTCACTCAGGTATTGGAGGCTAGTCACACCGATCAAACACAGCAATCGGGCTCTTTGGGGAAAATCACTTTTCGCTGTTCTTCTTTAAAATGTATATATGATATGAGTGTTCACATTTGTTTGTGATAGAATGGGAACATTAGATACAGATTGTGGCCCAACCATGGAGTGGTCCTAGCAATTTTATTCCTGTGTATTCTATTATGTTCTATAGAAAATACTCTTTAACTTGTATGCGGTACCTTGATGTTTTCCTACTTTTATTATAAATGAGATTATCATTTCATTTCTAATACCATTATGATTCCTTAGTGTTATTGTGATTTTTTTGTAAGGGAATTGTTGTTATTATTATTATTATTATTATTATTATTATTATTATTATTATTATTACTATTATTATTATTATTATTATTATTATTATTATTATTATTATTATTATTACTATTATTATTATTATTATTATTTTTATTATTATTATATTATTATTATTATTATTATTATTATTATTATTATTATTATTATTATTATTATTATTATTATAATATTAATTATTATTATTATTATTAGTATTATTATTGTTATTGTTATTGTTATTATTGTTATTATTATTATTATTATTATTATTATTATTATTATTAGTAGTATTATTGTTATTATTATTATTATTGTTATTATTATTATTATTATTATTATTATTATTATTATTATTATTATTATTATTATTATTATTATTACTATTATTATTATTATTATTATTATTATTATTATTATTATTATTATTATTGTTATTATTATTATTATTAGATTATATATTTAATTTAAATTATATTTATATTTTTCATTACTTTTCATTGTAATTATTGTTTTCATTACTTTTTGTATTCCTGTATCTGAGTATTCTGAGCCTATGTTTTGCATTTGAGTGTTTTAAAAGATGCATTCTGTTTTCTCTTTGTGAACAGATCAACCAAGCCATGTCAATGAGAAGTCAGACAGAGCACTACAGACGCTTTCAAAGTCAGCTGCTGTCAGATGGTCGTGGCTTGACTATGGCCGCACTGTTCTGGCAGCTGAATGACGTCTGGCAGGCCCCAACCTGGGCATCCATAGGTAATATGACCTATCTTTTCTTCCTATGTGTAGGAAGAGAGGCAAGATTGGTTTAAGAAGCTGTTTTCTGGCTTCCAAAACAGACGTTAATGTGAGCATGAATATTGATTTATATAAAATAATTGGATAAAATGAACGTAATGACATAGCTTTGTCTTTGCTGGTTGTCTGTTTCATAGGAATAAGTAGAATCATTTGCATTTACCTCCTCTAATTTTTTTTAGAAATGTTCATTTAGTTTAAGTTTTATTTTATTTTCAGACTATGAAGGCAGATGGAAGATGCTTCATTATTACTCCAGGCACTTTTTCAACTCCATTTTGGTCTCTCCGTACTTCACAAAGAAGAATCTCATTGTATATATTGTGATTGATGAGATCCCTGTTGTTGAAGTTTGTGGAAATAAAGGTAAAAAAGCATTTAGCTGTATAAAGCTTGTGTGATGCCAATCTGTATCTGGATAAGTTTCCAGATCAATTTTCCTCTGAAGCAAAAATCTGGAGGTGAATTTTTGATTGGTTTGCTTGACAAATATAGGCTGTTAATAAATGTTTTGCAACCTGCTTTGAAAGTCACAAGCTTGTTCTATAATTCTGTCAATTTGCTGTCTTCTGTCACCAAAAAATTCAGTTTTTGTAAAGAAACCATGGGGAATGCATATCTTGACAACTGGTACTATCTATAGCACGTATTCTTCAAATTTCATCCTTCAAAGATTGAAAACAAATTCAGTTTAGTTTCATAATCTCACAAACCATTCCTTAAATATGTGTATGCATTCACAAACTCATGGACCATTCCTTGAATACATGTATACATTCACAATCTCACAAACTGTTCCTCAGATACATGTATACATTCACGATCTCACAAACCGTTCCTCAGATACATGACATTTTACACTCACAAACCATTCTTGAGATACATGTATACATTCACCATGTCACAAACTATTTCTAGGATACATGTATACATTCACAATCTCACAAACCGCTCCTCAGATACATGTATATATTCACAATCTCACAAACTGCACATCAGATAATTGTATACATTCACAATCTCATAAACTGTTCCTCAGTTCTCACAAACCATTCTTCAGATACATGACATTCACAATCTCACAAACCACTCCTCAGATACATTTATACATTCACAATCTCACAAACCGCTTCTCAGATACATGTATACATTCACAATCCCACAAACCGTTCCTCAAATACATGTATACATTCACAATCCCACAAACCGTTCTTCGGATACATGTATACATTGACAAAAACCAGCCATCCCAACAACCTTCTCTCCACCCCATGCCTACACACATTTTTTTGAGGTGTAAAGATTTTGTCTTAAGCATGTTGTTGGTCTCATTCCAGACGTCCTAACTTTCCAACCAATGACACCATTTAGCCAAGTTCTTCAAAGGGAGCTTCCATTGAGCGAAACCTTCAAAGTGATGCAAACTGTTGCGTCAGCAACTGCAGGCTTCCTCAGCATAGACATTTATAAATACGACAGTTTCCATCCTGTTTTTTCATGGACAATACCATACAAGGTTTGTACATGATATCAAATCCGATCTCAGGCTTTTTGATTGTCCAGTAAATTTATTCTTATCCTATGTTGTAACTTGGCACTTTAACATAATAAGGATATGGAAGAAATCAAATGCAATCTATATAAAGATTTTGCTGAAATTATTTTTTTCTATGTAGATCTATGCTTTTAATTTTTATAAAAATAATCATACTATAAGAGATGTAAGATTGATTGTGTAATGACAATGAGCCTTTAAACCAGACCTCCATATTACTAACTGTAAGAAAAAGGGAAGAATAGACTAAGGGTAAACATGGGGATGGCTTAAAAACACTAGGTAAAATGATTTTATATACACATAGATATTTTCATTGATTACATTTGGAAATATCAACTGAAGAAATTGTTCTGCCATTTCTTTTAACCCTGTGAAAAATATTTTTAAAGTTGTCTTTATGTTCGATCAACTGTAGGCTACCATCAATAGGTAGACTAGTAATATTAATGATAACATAAATTGTTTTAAAATTATAGACTTCTTCTGTCAAAAATTTACCTCATAACACATTCATTACAATAAAAATTATTTTTAATCTGTAAATGTTTATCTGCTACAAAGCAAAGAGGAGATGTATCAAAGGTTCCTAAAGTGGACCCGATGCAAATTGTTCAACAAGATTTTTTGTCAAAATTTTCACTTTGATCGGAAGGGTTGGAAATGGTCAGAAATTGATGTCTAGGACGGGACAAACAAAATGTTGAAAATGGGGCTGTGACTGAAAAATGCTGAGATACAAACTATCTGAAGTAAAACAAACGAATCAATAGTAAATCAATGTTTGATTACATTTCATTGCAATGGGGTGCACTAGTACACTTCTTTGAATTGATGCCGTTTACCAATCTTATCCATGTCAGGCTTCTGGTTTTTCCATGCAAACACGCATTTTCATTCTTTGCTATTGGGAAGTTATTGTTTAATTTGCTAGATAGGATTTTTCCCAATGGGGTAGGAAATTTCAAGTTGACACTGGACACCTTGGAGAAAGTAATATGTGAAATAGCAAAAAGTTTAAAGAACGAGTTTGTGTTTATGAGCTGATTTAAAGATGGGATGTCCTTTCTTTTCTTGCAAATACCATGCACCCAGAAACTTAGTAACACAGTGATTATGAGATACAACTACAAAGCTGACATTGGAGGGTATTAAAGGCCAACGTTGTATGATATTGAACCTTCCAATAACTGTAATGGAAACTACACTGAGTCATATATTAACATTGTATTTAAATCATGCGTTGCCTCATATATTGTCTTCATGTAATTGGTACGTCTTTCGGTGTTGTATTGGATTTAAAAAATAATACAATTTTGTGTTCCGTTTTCAGTTGAATTTAACATCTGGTTTAGTTTTCAAGAAAAAATCAGCAATGTGTTATCAGAGTCTGGCTGTCCCTCTACAAGGGACTGCATCCTGTCATTCAGGGCCACTAACTCTGGTGGTACGGTCCTGTCCTCGTCATGGCTTCCCATGTCCTACCCTAGAGATGCCAACCTGATGCCAGCACATGTAACTGTAAGTGCATTTCTGCCTATTTATATGGAACATATTTTCCTCTTTTTCGTAATCTGTATTATACATACACATGATATAATGATAATGCATTTCTTCTCTTTGTGTCAAACCCCTCTCCCCTTTCTCTTTTTTTCCCTTTTTATTCTTCATTCAGTCTCTAAATCTCTACAAAGATACACATTCCTCGGGACTCTTGAAAATTGGTGCATTTTGTTAAGTTGGTATTTTGGGGAGTTCCATAATATCGGAAAAGTTAAAAAGTTCAATTATCTAACTTTTATTGTCAATGTTATTGTGTCTGTCTTTAGATAATAATTTGTTTGATCAATTATCAGTTATCATAAGGATGCATTGTGATTTTACACCTTGCTGACGTAAAAAATGGTAAAGTAGAAATAAACTATGTCCCGTACTTAGAGTTGAACGTAGGGTAACCAGGAGTAGAATCATGATTTTACAAACCAATCGGCTTAATACTTAATGTGGTAGTTTGCCATAGGTAAACCAATCGTTAATACTTAATGTTTTTGCCATAGGTAAACCAATCGGCTTAATACTTAATGTGGTAGTTTGCCATAGGTAAACCAATCGGCTTAATACTTAATGTGGTAGTTTGCCATAGGTAAACCAATCGGCTTAATACTTAATGTGGTAGTTTGCCATAGGTAAACCAATCGGCTTAATACTTAATACTTAATGTGGTAGTTTTGCCATAGGTAAACCAATCGGCTTAATACTTAATGTGGTAGTTTGCCATAGGTAAACCAATACTTAATGTGGTAGTTTGCCATAGGTAAACCAATCGGCTTAATACTTAATGTGGTAGTTTGCCATAGGTAAACCAATCGTGGTAGTTTGCCATTAATACTTAATGTGGTAGTTTGCCATAGGTAAACCAATCGGCTTAATACTTAATGTGGTAGTTTGCCATAGGTAAACCAATCGGCTTAATACTTAATGTGGTAGTTTGCCATAGGTAAACCAATCGGTTTAATACTTAATGTGGTAGTTTGCCATTGTTTTCCACACTGCATTTACTTTTGTCCATTTTGCTGCTGGGTCGACAGGAGGGCCAGAAAAAATTGCCTGGACTGGGAATCGATCTTTGGGCATTCTTGGTGGTGGTCAGATGATGTGAAGATTTATTTGTTTTGACCATTTTGCCTTTTTATGCAAATTCTGTATCCTAGACTGTGACCTGTCTTACACATTGTAGGAAAGGCATACCGTACTTATTTTCCAATTCCTCCTATTTCTATGATCAGCAATGATTCACTTACCCTTAACATGTTTTCAATAACTACTGTCTCATTACAGATAAAGGATGTGTCGAAGGTATCACCAACAACTTACAAGATAGATCTGACAAGTGACCACATCGCTCTGTTTGTCTGGTTGTCACATTCCACCATATTAGGCCATTTTTCCGACAATGGCTTCCCCATGCTGTCATCAAGCACCTCTGTTGAATTCTACACAAACACAACAACTCTCCCAGAGCTGCTGAAAGCAAACCTGTATGTCAGAAGTATTGCTGATGTCAAGTAGCCTAGATATCATTGACAATTTCATTGATATCCTTTCATAATTTGAATTTTTGGGGCAATTAGATATTTATTGTCATTGAAACACAAGAAGTTAAGTAACTGACTGTAATAGTTTTGATAAACAATGTGAAAGCTGATTATTTTCTTCTTCTTTTTATAGAAGAACGGAATTTCCGCCATTACCTGATGAAAACTGGAATAACTAGATTATGGTTTTTCTTTATATAAGAGAATCTGTACTTTTCAAATCTCTTATATTGTCAAAACTTTTTAACTATACATTCGAAAGAAACATCATCTAAATTTTGCAGTAACTTGTGGACCAAGTTGATATAATACATCATTCCTCTTATGGTATTCCTTGGTTTTATCTAGTCTGAAAAAGATGAATGAAAGGTACCCTTTCTTTAAACAGAGTTTGTCTCTTTATTCATAATTCATTTGTACAATACAAGAGTTACCTGCAATTCTTGTTATAAGTAGTCATAATGAGTTTGTTGCCTGATCTTAAGTACTAATATACTTTACAAGCATATTAATGTTAGTTTAACATGTTGAAGTTATGTGAATGATTCATTCAAACTTTCCTATTCTTCTAAGATGGACAATGACAAAAACTCGTTAGCTCAGAATTGTATTGTCCTGACTACACATTTATAATGAGGATGAGATTCACCGTCGTCACATTGCTTTTTGTCACAACAAGTTTGTAAACAAATTCAAGCTATGTTTGTCACAAATTTCAATTGCAGTTTGTCCTAACTCTGGATTGTCTGTCCAGCTCAGAGCTGTGTAAAGCCTTCTTTTCTCAAAACAGTTTTGTTGTGTAGTCATGATAATACACTCCTGAGCCAATGAACTGTCCTCACTGTGTATATGTATATATATGTCTACCATTGGTGCTTTCACTTGATTTTAACCGCCTTTGTGCTTTGAATTCCTTAACTCGCTCACTGCCATTACCGACACCTGTCGGGTCCCGTCAATAAACCGTTGGCTGCCAAACCCTACATCCGTCAATATTGACTTTCCTATTTTTTTCTCTCTATCAGTTCCGATATCTTTCTGTATCGGCATTTCTCACACATGTAGTCCAACCATTTGTACCGAGACACAACATAAAATTATTATCGGGTAGGACGTCCTTTGAAAGGTAGGCAGGCGGGCGGGTGCTACTGGTAGGTACTATTTCTTTCCTTTCCTTCTTTCAATTAACTTTCATCTTGCTGTTTCCTCTTCATTCATGCTGAGATCACCCTAATGGTGGATGGGTTAAATTTCAATGAAAGAAAGAAAAGAAAAAGAAAAAAAAACGGTACACAGAAACGACTCTAGTAATCAATAATTTTGCCATCAAAAACAAAAAAATCCCTTTAACCTATGAATTAGCGGAAAATTTGATTTTGAATTATCAGATACTTATCTTTACGGTGTTGTATTGTCTAGAAAGAAGTCAAACACTAGATATATGCCTTAATCTAGCTCTACTACTGAAATAGTTTATAGAAGATGTTTCACTTGAAAAAAGTTTATGTGTTCTGCATTTTTAACAGTATTGTCGTATATTTTTTGCACAATAATTTAAACTTTACATGCAGAAACTACCAACATCATCTGGAATATCTTTTTTTTCTGAAGAGAATGTTTTTTAAAATTAAATATCTTCGTCAAACAATACCATTAGAGTGATTTTTAAAAACTGTTAACATTAGGAAACCCCATGCTTCGTCTAGTTAGGATTCCGTGGCACAAGAACCAATAGAAACCCATATAATAGCCATATGAGCAATCCACGTATTCCTATTGGGTCTAGTTTTTGACACATGTATGTCTATGAAAAAAGATTAAAATGCACAGCATCTTTTCCTTTGATTTTCTCAAAACATCCAAAATTGGACTTAAACGGTTTGCGACTTTTACCGCTGATATTTTTACTCTAAATAGGTATTTCAACGCATCTGCGCTTTTTGGTTTTGGATAAATTGCAATGAGAGGACAATTCAAAGCAATTGAAAGTTAAAAACAGGCAAAAGTAGATTACAAAGGTGTGTTCAGCGCTTATCCAATATATTTAAAATAAACTAAATCATGAGGTTCAACTTTTAACCCTTTCAGCGATCCACAGCCTATTGCCGATGGATGAGCAGAATTTAATAATAGCCCAACAATCTTGAGCTAACCGCCTACATCGAAACAATTAAAAAACTTGCAATTTTCCACTGACAGTTAAAAGCTGAACTTTTTTTTTATTGAATCGGAAAATTGGCAGCTTTATATATTCTTATTCTTTTAAATGTGTTTTTCAACATTTCACTGCCTATTGACTATGTACAAATTCTTCCTTCAAAATCTTCATAGAAAAGTTAAGTTGAGTTACGTATATATTGTTATATGCATTGAAAGAAATGTCATGATCATGCGATTTAAACCTTTGCATCTCAGGTCCATCATGCAGATACAAATGCTTGTCTTGGGATTCATGTCTAACAGTTGCTCTTTGAGGAAATCTTTTCCCTCCTTCATCTCCTCTTCTATTTGTGGTCATTTACACTTTCATTTGCTGTCACTTACTGTCTGTGCCTTTTCAAAGTTACCTCATCCATATCTACACTTAGAAAGTGAGTGGCTAGCTGGCAATGCTGTTTGGTCCTACTTCTTTTATTTCACTCTTTCAAATGTATTATGCCTTACTGTTTTCTTTTCTTCTTCTTCTTCTTTTTCTTCTTCTTCTTCTTCTTCTTCTTCTTCTTCTTCTTCTTCTTCTTCTTCTTCTTCTCCTCCTTCTTCTCCTTCTTCTCCTTCTCCTTCTCCTTCTCCTTTCCTTCCTTCTCCTTTCTTCTCTTCTTCTTCTTCTTCTTCTTCTTCTTTTCTTCTTCTTCTTCTTCTTCTTTTTCTTCTTCTTCTTCTTCTTCTTCTTCTTCTTCTTCTTCTTCTTCTTCTTCTTCTTCTTCTTCTTCTTCTTCTTCTTCTTCTTCTTCTTCTTCTTCTTCTTCTTCTTCTTCTTCTTCTTCTTCTTCCTTCTTCTTCTTCTTCTTCTTCTTCTTCTTCTTCTTCTTCTTCTTCTTCGTCTTCTTCTTCTTCTTCTTCTTCTTCTTCTTCTTCTTCTTCTTCTTCTTCTTCTTCTTCTTCTTCTTCTTCTTCTTCTTCTTCTTCTTCTTCTCCTTCTCCTTCTCCTCCTTCTCCTTCTCCTTCTCCTCTTTCTTCTTCTTCTTCTTCTTCTTCTTCTTCTTCTTCTTCTTCTTCTTCTTCTTCTTCTTCTTCTTCTTCTTCTTCTTCTTCTTCTTCTTCTTCTTCTTCTTCTTCTTCTTCTTCTTCTTCTTCTTTTTCTTCTTCTTTTTCTCATCATCCTCCTTCTTCGACCTCTTCTCCTCCTTGTCTTCCTCCTCCACCTTATCCTTCTTCTTTGACCTCTACCCCTTCTTGTCTTTCTTTTCCTCCCTATCCTCCTCCTACGTTTTCTCCTTGTCATCCTCTCCCGTTTTCAACCCATTCTCATGTCCTCTTGGTCCTTCTTTCTTGATATACACTAAATACCCCTTTCTGATTTTTTCTTGCAGTAGATGATGTTCTCTTGTATAGACTGTTGGCTAATGGTAGCTTCTTTATCTTTCCTTACACTTTTTCTTCTGTTATTCATCTTGCTGTTGCCTCTTAAATTCACCCTGAGATCACAAAATGTGGTTGACGGGGTAAATTTCAATGAAAAAAAGTTATATATAGGTCATTTCTCTTGCTCTTCTAAAGGATGTTTGCAGCATTTGCAATCATCTGAATTTTAGCCCTCTGAACTTTGGCTGGAAAAAGAAATGCCCACATGACAAATCTTGTTCAAAATCAAAATATAAACCCTTACCCTTGTTTACCTATGGGACTTGTAAGCCAAATTACACCACTCTGTACCAAAATATCACAAATTATTATTTTATATATGATGGAGGACTCGATAGTCCGGAGGCAAGGTGTCGGCCTCTCAACCAAGAGGTAGTGGCTTGAATTTGAGCCCCACCAACGGTTGAAAAATTGTCTCATGTTTTTTCGAGCAAAATCTACTCCCCTGGTTCAGGCAGGTGGATCGACATCTAGTCCCATCAAAGACAGTCGATAAAAAGGGAGGTTCCATGTATAGATCACAACACTGTACACGTTAAAGTAAAGATCCCTTGGCTGTTTACAGGGCAGTCCAGGCAAAATTATAAATCCTACCGAAAACCCCGAGATCATCTTAGTTGTGGATGTGGGTAGATCAAATTAAAGAAACAAAAATTATGTACGATGATGGCAAGCAGTTTTGAAAAAGGAGGCAAATTGAAGTGCTGGTCCACACAAGTTATAGAGAATCATCCCACTGTGTTTGAGCTACTGGCTATGGGAAGGGAAAATTTTTCTCATGATGCTTGTGTGACATCCTATCTGGCAGCTCTTTGGTGTTGGCCTGGCCTACTCTTTAGGAAGTTGAGACAAACAATGTGTGCCTAATGACATTAATATTAATGATGTCAAATTTCCATTTATGTCCATTCCTTGTAGAATGATAGATACATGTTAGTCTACTTGATGTTTTTATGAATGCCTTCACTATCTATCTTTATCAAGGATATTGTTTCATGCCTTTAACCTGTGATTTAAATGGAAACATTTTAATGGCAATGCATAATTTGAATTACATTTCTTGATGCTATCAAACAGTGTTTTGTTTGTTTGTTTGGTTTTTTTTAATGAAAGAAAGTTCTGTTTGAGATGAGTTAGAAACAAAGGTATTATTTTCACATTAGCAGGCTTACTAACCAGCCAGCTTAGTTTCTGATCAATAGCTGACCAGACTTTTTGTTTCATCTCATCCTCAATCAAAATCATTGATCAAAATTTTCAGAGAAAGACTGTCACGTCTATAAACTGTCTGTTGTAATTACGCCAATACTAGTTTCTTTATTTCTTTCTTTATCAGTTCCCATTCTACCTTTCGGTGTATGGGTTCAGATGCCCGAGATGATCTTTCTCCATGATGCCCTGTCCTGGCATTTTCTGTTTCCTTCCAAAAATGTTAAATTTCTATGCTTCAATGCCTTTTTAATATCTTCTTCCTGTTTTCTCCGAGGTCTGCCTTTTGGTCTTTTACCTTGGACTTAAGCACTGTATACGGATTTAGCTATTCTATTGTCATTCATTCTGTTTACATGCCCAAACCATCTCAATTGATTTGTTTCTATCTTAGTTTTTATGCCATCTGCTTTGGTTTGATCTCTTATTGTTGTGTTTCTGATTTTGTCTCTTTTTGTTTTCCCTACTACTTTTCTTAGCTATTTCATTTCAGTTGCCTGTACTCTACTGTATTCTCTACTGTCTAAGGTCCAGGTTTTGCAGCTATAGAGGAGAGTAGGACAATAAACTATTGTATACTGCCATTTTGGTTTTTGTTGACAATTCTTGTTTACTTACAAATGCCTTTCCTAGATGGTTATATATTGCACTTGCCTTTTTGATTCTCTGGCTGATTTCTTCTCTTAGTTTTCCCTCTGAGTTAATCATTACTCCTAGGTAATTGTAGCTTTGAACTTGTTCTAAATTCTCCCTGCCCAATATAAGGTTTTGTGTTTTAGCTTCCCTAGTTACTAGCATTGGTTTGGTTTTTCTTTGCATTTACTCTCATTCCTCTTTTATTTAGTTCATTGTTCATAATGTTGATATTCGACTGAAGGTCACTTTCTGATTTTCCAAACTATTAAATCATTGGCAAATGAAAGCATTGATACATTTACTGGTTTGAGCTTCCACATACCTACATTCATTCTCTTCATTTTTGAGGATGTTTTGCGACTGAATTCATAAATGTGATAAACAAAAGAGGACTTAGGTTGCAAATTCTGCATCAAATTCTTCAGATATTTTTCCAGCTACTCACTGCACATGTTGGTTTATTGTAAAAACTTTTAACAGCTTCTATTAAATTTTGCTGTACATTGTGTTCTTGTAAGGAATGCCATAGTTCATCCCTCCTCACAGTGTCAAATGCCTTTTCTAAGTCAATAAAACACAGGTGCAAGTCACTGTTTCTCTCAAGGAATTTTTCTATTATTTCTCTAATCGTAAATATGTGGTCTTGTACACTTTTTCCTGGTCTAAATCCACTCTGATGTTTTTCAATCTGATCCTCTTTTCTTTTCCTTAGTCTCATTACCAGTATCCTGGCATAGACTTTTCCTGGTACGCTAAGTAGTGATATTTTTCTATAGTTTGAGCAGTCCATAGTTGATCCTTTCGTTTGTATTGGTACTACCGTTCTTTTTTTCCAGTCGTCTGGTACCTGTTTGGACTTCCATGTTTGTTGGCATGTTGCATGTAGTAGTTTGTCTGCCTCTCTCCCTTGGTTTTTAATCATTCCTGGATAAACTTGATCTGCTCCTGGTGCCTTTCGTAATTTCATTTTTCCTATAGCTGTTTGGATTTCTTCCATTGAAATATCTACATCTTCAGCTGTCTCCTCTGGATTACTTGTTACTATTACTAATTGATCCTTTCTCCTTGTTTCATATGTTCTGGAGGGATTATGTAATTGTTGAAATTTTTTTCTCCATGTTTCCCCGATTTCGCTGTCCTCTTTCATTATTTCTCCTTTGGCATTCTTAATTTATCGTATTGGACATGCTTTGGTCTTTCTCATGCGCTTCATTGCCCCCCAGAACACCTTTTGATTTCCTTGATCGCTTTCTTGAAGTCTTTTTCCAAACTTTTCCCATTGTTTCTGTTTTGCTTTCCTCACTTCCTCTTTGGCGATAGTTCTTTTATTCATGTAATCTATCCTATCCTCTGGTCTCTTTGTTTGCAAGTATTTCTTCCAAGAATCCTTCTTTTCTTTGATCTTAGTCTTGACATTCTCATTCCACCATGCTGTTCTGTTACTGTCTCCTTTAATTTGTTTCCTACCACAGACCTCTTCAGCACAACTGAGGAGTGTTTCTTTATACATTTGCCACTTTTCTTCTATTGTGCTATCATTCATATCCACCTACCTTTCACTGATAAATCTTTTTATCATGGATTGGTACATTTATATCTGTTTTACTGTTGGTTTATTTAGTTTCTCTATTTTGAGTTTAGTAGCTTTCTTCTCTTTCCTTTTCTATTTGTTTTCTTCAGTCAGCAATCTCATTTTAGCAATCACTTGGTGATGATCACTAAATATTTCTGCTCCTCTGTGTACTCTTGCATCCAATGTACTATAAAAAAGGGAGCTGCTAACTATTATGTAGTCTATCATTGACTTTTCAGACCTGTCTTCAGTTACTCTTGTATATTTGTGGATATCTTTATGAGGAAAAAAGGTGTTGGCTATTTTCATGTTAGTCTCTCTCCATTTGGAGAAGTTGTTGTCTCTTTCTTTACCTATTACTCCTCCTGACATTTCTACATTGTTTCCTACTCTAGCGTTTAAATCTCCTAAAACCATTAGTTCTTGTTTGTGTTTAAGATTCTCTGCAGCTATTTGTAAATCGTTTTCGAAGATATTTTTTTTCCATTTTAGTGGGGTCTTCATTTGGCCCATAAGCTATTAATAATTTAATTTCTCTTCCTTTTGGTTTAATATTTACCTCTAATAGCTTTGGGCTTATAAATTTCCAACTTTCTAGTAGCTTTTCATGCCTTTTATGCAGTAGGAGGCCTAATCCTGCTCTACCTCTATCTTTGACATCTATTCCTGAGAAGATTAAAATATTATTTGGTCCTACATTTTCTATTCCTTGTCCTTTTTTCTTTGTTTCTGTATTGGCCAAAATGTGTACTTTGAATTTTTCCATTTCTTCAACTAATTGTAACTTTTTTCCATTTATTGCCCTAACGTTCCATGTTCCAAAAATGACGGTCCGTGTTCGATTCCATTTTCGCCATTGAAAGGTCAAGGCGGGTATATTATTTGTTTCTCTGAATCAGTTTGGTTTTGGATAAGCAGAGGATTAGCCCACTGTACCCTATGTAGATAGGGGAGCTGCCACCTTGAGGCCCCTTACTAGGCCTTGTTATTTTCTATTAGGTTAACTCCCTTAGCCTTTGGTCATTGATGACCAGCCTGCAAGGCAGCATATTGTTATTTTATGTCAGGGTTAACTCCCTTAGCCTTTGGTCAGCCAAGACCGGCCTGCAAGTCAGCTGAGACTCGTGGAGGGCGGGATCGTCTACTACCCGTACAGGTGCTTACCTGTCCACTGCCCAGATACTGGTTTCTACAGCGTATTATTCAGATTCCCATTCAGATTCAGATTAACTCACCTAACCCAATGCCTAGAATTCCATCTTGTTGACTCAACTGAAGGAATTTTACCACTTTTTTAAAGTTTCACAAATCGGGAAGTAACTAGACTTATTATAGTTAATTCTTTTTATTATGGAAGAGCTTTACTTTCATTCTGTCCATTGTTATGTCTTATTTCATTCTATGGGATTTACGCAGAGCGAAGTGAAATCCCATGTTGATTGTGCCAACATCAGGGCTGGAGCACAATATAAGTGGAGGTCCTATCGATAATTTTGCCGTCAGTATTCTAAACATTCGCATTATCAATAGCAAAAATAGATCATCACTTGATAATTTGTTATGAATAGCCTGTTCTAATCCTACTTTGCATTCAGTTCAAAATCCAGTAGATCTATTGCTTCTTATCAAAATTATTCCTTGTCATGTCAAAATCTACCATTTTTATTTACACGTACCATGTACATATTTTTTTTCTATCATAAAAAATCTCTCAGTGTATGTTGTCAAAACCTGGCAATCTTCCATGTTAAAATGATGTACTATTCAATTGTTACGTGTAATTTATTTGATTGATTCATTCTTAAACAGCATAATATACTTTATTTATTTTTCTCAATTTACTTATACTGTGGAGCATTATTAGCATAATATACTGTTTATAATACATTACAATGATTATTATTATTATTATGATGATAATTTCTGCTAATGTTGTTCTGTAATTTAATGGGGTTTTTTTCATCTGCTGAATATTCTGTTTCTTCAAATAAATAGCCTACCTCAGAATTAATTCTTTTTCCCCTTTCCAAATGGGTATTATAGTGTTACCTACTGGGTAAAATTTAATAGAAAATAATAATAAAATAAACATTTATAATATTGCGCCACACACCCCGCCCCTCCCAGGGAGGGCTCTGAGCGCATTACAATTTCAATGCTAGGAAAACAACATGCCTAGGACTAAGACACTTGAAGACATAAAAGTTCAAAAAATGAAACGCCTGTCTACACAGATGCGCCTGTCTATGCAGATGCATCTTGAGGCACTTTTTGAAGATGTCTAAGGGCGAAGACTGGCAAATTTCAGGTGAAAGGCTGTTCCGTATTCTTGGTCTGAAGTATTGGAAGCTAGGTTCACTAGCTTTTAGTCGACAGCGTGCAATCTTCAATTTGAGAACACTGTCTGTTGAGCGAAGTGACCTGCCGAGTTGGTAGCGCTGTAGCAGATTAAAGGCATATACAATGGAGCTGTATTGTTTACACATTTGAAAACAGTGGTTGCTGCCTTGAACTGCACTCGTTTCTCAACAGAGGCGAAATGAAAGTTAAGACTTATTTCACGAATTACAGCTTTAAGATTAGTTTTGATATTAAACCAAAGAAATTCCTTGTAGTTTACAGTAGATTGAAGAAGAATGTCCCAACGACTTACTTTTGCATCGCAACTCAGGATGTTACAATTTTACTTTGATATGAAGACATTTATTCCAAGCACTTTCTTGAAATATTTTGACACTTTTTAATTCTTTTTCCCACTGCAAAGAACGTTGTTTTAAGTGAAATTGTCTGAGATTTAATCAATCGCATAGCTGCCAATGAGTACGTAGTTGTAAAGATAGTAAGTTTCTTTGGCTTTGAGTCAGTAAGTCTGTATTTACCTTGAGAAGTACACTTTTGAGGGTTGATTGTTGTTTTTTTTCAAGAAACCCAAAGTTAATGACAGACACTCATAGTCAGAGATAATGGGGTGAAAGTTCGGACATGCCATTCCGAGTTCACAAAAATCACCAGAAAGACCAGTGGATTTTTGTTGCTTACCTTAAAAAACACAGGCGTATCAGTAAAGTTCCTTCAATGCCATTAAGGCTCATAGAGCTGGAGCTTATCCCGGTTTATATAGCATGTAACAGGACAGGGGATAATAATCATCTCCTGGACAGGACGCTAGTCGGACGCAGGTTTTTACTCCCAGGCTAGTTGCTTGTATCCATTTGCACTTAGGATTAAGTGCGGAAAATACATGTTAAGCGTCTTTCTCAAGGAACACAACGTCGGACCTAGCTTTGCTAGGATTCAATCAGGACCCTCATGATCCCAAGTCCGGCAGCCTAACCGCTCGTCCACCGATGCCACAATGACAATTCAAGTTAAAGGATCAACGGCTGCCGTGCAAGTTATATCAGTTTGCTCGGTCAGTCTTTTTGTTCCAGTAGAAAAGGTTGGCAGCTAAGCAATATGCAATCGTTGTGTGGTTGTGTGTTCGATAAAAAGTGTGTGGAGGTTTTTGATGACTGGCAAGCTTTAAATGATATTATATTCTCTGTGGGTTCTGTTTAGTTTATTATTTCTTTATGGGGGTTTTATCCCACTTTTTAAACCATGGAATTAATGGTAAATAAATAATTGTATTTCTAATAACGCGTTGTTACTATTGTTAGTGTGTGTCTTTATCGTTGTTGTGTGTTTTGCTTTTGTGCTTTCTTGCTTATTTTGTAAAAAAAAATTTAAGAAGAGAGTTTTTGGGAGAGATGGTCGATTGGTGGTGAGGTCGGCCACTTATTTCCATCAAGTCTTTTTTTACGTGTCTTTTGTCTTGTTTTTTCTGTCTTATTTTATTATGAGATGAACTCATGTGGTGGACGGGGTAAATTGTCATGAAACCAAAAATGTGGGAGTAGGGTTGTTGTTTTTTTTTTTTTTTGGGGGGGATGGGAGTAATTGATGGGCATTAATCTTCGAAGCTACTATAGGTATGGGACCATATTTTGGAAGCACTACATGCTCAAACAATCAGAATGAGCATTGAAGATGGTTACTAGAAAAAAATCTCTAATAAAAACTCTTTAAGTAAAATATTAAGAAACCAAATACAACGAACAACGTTGTAGATTGGGCTTTTCTCCAAATTCCGGGACTTCGCTTCATAATCATGTCTTAGATCAAAATTTAGAATATGAGATAAGGATTGTTAATTATTTTTATATTTATATCGTATATCTTCTGTGAAACTGTCTAAACACGTAAGTCTGCGTGGTCTAACTTTTCAGGAGAAGCAAAAACGTCACAAATCACCGAATAGGGCTCCACACACCATGCTCTGCTATTTTAAAGAAAAAGGGAAATCTTTATTGAGGTGAAAAGAAAGTGTGCTGCCAACCCAGCTAACTTCGCGTACTTTTCTTTTCATGGCAAGTGGGTGCCGACGCAGAGGTCGCGGTCGCTGGTTCAATCCCCATGGTGGCCAAGATTTATGTGTGTGTGTGTGTGTGTGTCTATTCCTTGTATTTGTCTTGTCTTTTGTTCCTATAGGCCTTCGGTATTATTAAATGTCATTTTCTTCACTTTCGGCATGCCCCTTGCCTCACTGTCTTCTTCACACTTATCGATCTACATAATGATTTAAGTAACTTCCGTTTGGAAACCCTTTCTTTCTATATTGCTCCCAATGACCTTACAAACCAACAGTCGTCGATTCCTGTGATTCTAACACCGGTGTATGTGTGTGTGTGTGTGTGTGTGTTAGTAAGTAAGCTTATGTGTGGTATGCGGGCTGACATCAGTACTGAGCAGAGCAGTCCACTAGAATCGACATGAGTTGTGGAAATAATGGCTGAGCTGTTCACTAGAATCGACATGAGTTGTGGAAATAATGACAGAACAGTTCACTAGAATCACTAGAATCGACATTCACTAGAATCGACATGTTGTGGAAATAATGACAGAACAGTTCACTAGAATCGACATGAGTTGTGGAAATAATGACAGAGCAGTCCACTAGAATCGACATGAGTTGTGGAAATAATGACAGAGCAGTCCACTAGAATCGACATGACAAATAATGAGTTCGGAGTTGTGGAAATAATGACAGAGCAGTCCACTAGAATCGACATGAGTTGTGGAAATAATGACAGAGCAGTCCACTAGAATCGACATGAGTTGTGGAAATAATGACAGAGCAGTCCACTAGAATCGACATGAGTTTGGAAATAATGACAGAGCAGTCCACTAGAATCGACATGAGTTGTGGAAATAATGACAGAGCAGTCCACTAGAATCGACATGAGTTGTGGAAATAATAACAGAGCAGTCCACTAGAATCGACATGAGTTGTGGAAATAATGACAGAGCAGTCCACTAGAATCGACATGAGTTGTGGAAAGAATAACAGAGCAGTCCACTAGAATCGACATGAGTTGTGGAAATAATGACAGAGCAGTCCACTAGAATCGACATGAGTTGTGGAAAGAATGGCTGAGCAGTCCACTAGAATCGACATGAGTTGTGGAAATAATGACAGAGCAGTCCACTAGAATCGACATGAGTTGTGGAAATAATGACTTAAAGCTGACCTTCCATTAGAATCGACATGTTGTGGAAATGACAGAGGTCTGACATGAGTACTGACAGAGCAGTCCACTAGAATCGACATGAGTTGTGGAAATAAATGAGCAGTCCACTAGAATCGACTGAGTTGTGGAAATAATGACAAGCAGTTCACTAGAATCGACATGAGTTGTGGAAAGAATGACAGAGCAGTCCACTAGAATCGACATGAGTTGTGGAAATAATGACAGAGCAGTTCACTAGAATCGACATGAGTTGTGGAAACAATTTTTTTTAATAGATGACAGAGCAGTCCACTAGAATCGACATGAGTTGTGGAAATAATGACAAGCAGTCCACTAGAATCGACATGAGTTGTGGAAAGAATGACAGAGCAGTTCACTAGAATCGACATGAGTTGTGGAAAGAATGACAGAGCAGTCCACTAGAATCGACATGAGTTGTGGAAATAATGACATTTCCACTAGAATCGACATGGAGTTGTTAATGACAAAGCAGTCCCCAGACAGGTATGGCTGAGCACCATGAGTTGGTGCGACAACTCATTCCACTACATTTTGAAATAATGACAAAGTAGCACTTATTTGTCTGGAAATAAAGAAAGAGGTCCAATCCGAGTTGTGCATAGCAAATTTATACCCAACTAAGGAAAGTATGTGTTTATTGCAATAACATCGATCCGATCTGTATGAAACACATTTGTTTTTAACGGATTACGACATTCAGTCTACATACAAACAAGTCAATATCTGGGGAAAGGTTTAGAAGTGTCAATGTCTAGTTTTCTTTCTGTGTCCAAATTGATGTGTCAGCTCTCAAAATCTGCTTCAACATTATCAACTTCTGCTATTCTAGCAGCATAAATCCAAATTGACCTCTTTATCCACCATCCCCAGACATGTATGGTGAGCACTTTCAATTTTTTTCTTCTGATATCAGGGATCCCATAGTATTGAAGCAAGCCATAGTAGCATTATTGTCTGTATAAATTCTGATACAGTGTATGTAGATCTCTCAACTTTTTGGCATAAATGATTTGAGTCCCTAAAAAAGCTACAAACAATTCTTTGCAGTAGTTCGCTTTTGAAAAAGCGAGGTATATTTTGAATTTAGGTTCTTTTATTATTGTCTTTCATGATGTTTCAAAGATCTTTGCATCCATCGATTCAACTATCGTTTTTCTTATTGTTGGATGAACAAAAGTCATCTCAGTTCATCTAAATGTCGCAATTACTGTCGTGAGAGCATTGTAATTGTCTCTTCTTTCATACTATTCAACATGTCATTGTACATTGTACTCTGTAAATTCCATGTTGTGTGCTGTGTTATACATGTTCTAAAATCGTGATCTGATCTGGAAGAGGGAGAGAGAGAGAGAGAGAGAGAGAGAGAGAGAGAGAGAGAGAGAGAGAGAGAGAGAGAGAGAGAGAGAGAGAGAGAGAAGAGAGAGAGAGAGAGAGAGAGAGAGAGAGAGAGAGAGAGAGAGAGACGGACAGACAGACAGACAGACAGAAACAGAGACAGAGACAGAGACACAGAGACAGAGACAAAGACAGAAACAGCGAAACAGACAATCAGCCAGGGTAGGGGGCGGGGAAATAGAGTGCACACTTTGTGTTCAAATTGCACTAGCGGACACTATAATAAACATGCTACAGATGAATTTAAATGAGTTGATCTTAAACTCATGATGTAAAAGAGTGAATCCAAATTTTGATGATTCTGCCTTAATTGGAAAGAAGAACAAGTTAATAGATTTAGAATCTAAATCTAGATCGTAGATCTCCTATAGATTTAGAATCTGTGTAAAAATCCTTTGACTGTGTCACTAGAATCGATATTCTAGACCTGCAAGAACGTAAACAATGGCATCGATGGCTGATACAATTACTGAGGCAATCGAAGTTCTCAAAACTATAGAGGGAACAACGACTGATGCTCAGCAGGTGAAAATTTTAGAGAAAACGAACCCATCGCCTATTGGACAAAAGTGCTTGATAGGCAATTGAGTCAGATTTCAGACCAATGAGACATGTTAGGTCAGTGTGACTTTGGGCAATGTTTTGCTATCACTCCAACTCCCGTTCCTTGTCAGGTCTCTTCTGTTTTTGCTGACAAATGTCATCTGTGAACTATTGAGTGTTCGGGCATAGTGAGGGACTCAGTAGTCCAGAGGCAAAGTGTCGGCCTCTCAACCAAAAGGTAGTGGTTTCGAGCCCAGCCAACGGTTGAAAAATTATCTTCGCCTTTTTAGAGCAAAATATACCCCCGCCTGGTTCAGGTGGGTGGATCGACACCTAGTCCATCGAAGACGGACGTATAAAAATTAGGTCCCGTGTGCAGATGACAACACTCTGTCCACGTTAAATATCCCTTGGCTGTTTACAAGGCAGTCCGGGCAAAATTAAAAATCCTACCAAAAACCCTGAGATCACCTTAGTTGTGGATGTGGGTAAATCAAATCCATTTTTGATTGTAGTATTATCTGACATGTTTGAATCGATGTGTGATTGTCCATGATGTGTCGTCTATGGATATTTTGTTTTCAACCGTGTCAGAGTTCTCAGTGTTATAACAAATATTCGAGTTGACAAAGTCGGTTTTAAATGATTGAGTGTCCATTGATCTAGATCTAGATCTATCTATGAGAGGAATTTGACAAATTTATCACCGTCCCTTACTCTTTTGACTGCATGTGCACCACTCTGTATTTTTATGTGTATCTGTTTGTCTATCTATTTATTTATGTCTGTCTGTCTGTCTTTTAAGTATTTAATTCTCTTCTTACCAATCAATTTTAGATCATAATTTAGTGATTTTAATCTTAGCATTTTATTATTTACGTAAGTTTTATTTAAAAAAGTCCACTCACATAATACTACAAGCATAATACACCTGGGGTGATATCAAATACGATTATAATTATAAGATTGGGTCAGTATTTGATACTGAGGTTACTTAGGTAGGCATGAACAATACTACTCCAAGATTTTAGATATGACACCTGTTCAAATGGCAGCTAAGGTGAATGAAAACTCTAGGCCTACTTAAAGACGGGAAACAGTGAAATTTTAATAATTAAATGTCACTTTTGGTAGGAAAATTCCTATAATGAAAACGATCCTGGGATCATTTATAACCTACACGTACGTGCAAACTATGGTTTCTCTTAGAAGCCTGACAACAGAGCCTTTGACGAACAAAGAACTAAGAATTATATATCTTCTTTCTTTATCAGTTCCCATTCTACCTTTCGGTGTATGGGTTCAGATGCCCCAGATGATCTTTCTCAGGATGCCCTGTCCTGGCACTTTCTGTTTCCTTCCAAAAATGTTTAATTTCTATGCTTTAAATATATATATATATATATATATATATATATATATATATATATATATATATATATATATATATATATATATATATATATATATAAATATATATATATATATATATATATATATATATATATATATATATATATATTTATATATATACAATATTTAATATATGCTTCAATGCCTCTTTTATATCTTCTTCCCACTTTCTCCGAGGTTTGCTTTTTGGTCTTTTACCTTGGGCTTTAGCACTGTATACTGATTTAGCTATTCTATTGGCAGTCATTCTGTTTACATGCCCAAACCATCTTAATTGATTTGTTTCTGTCTTAGTTTTTATGCCATCTGCTTTGTTTTGATCTCTTATTGTTGTGTTTCTGATTTTTGTCTCTTTTTAGTTTCCCCTACTACTCTTCTTGGATATTTCACTTCAGTTGCTTGTACTCTATTGTATTCTATACTGTCTTAGGTCTAGGTTTCAGCTGCCATAGAGGAGAGTAGGACAATAAACTGTATTGTATACTGTCAATTTGGTTTTGTTGACAATTCTTGCTTACCTACAAATGCCTTTCCTAGATGGTTATATATTGCACTTGCATTTTTGATTCTCTGGCTGATTTCTTCTCTTAGTTTTCCCTCTGAGTTAATCATTACTCCTAGGTAATTGTAGCTTTGAACTTGTTCTAAATTCTCCCTGCTCAATTTAAGATTTTGTGTTTTAGCTTCCCTAGTTACTAGTGTTGTTTTGGTTTTCTTTTGCATTTACTCTCATTCCTCTTTATTTAATTCATTGTTCATCATGTTGATATTCGACTGAAGGTCACTTTCTGATTTTCCAAACAGAACTAAATCATCGGCAAATGAAAGCATTGATACATTTACTGTTGTGAGCTTCCACATATCTACATTCATTTTCTTCATTTTGAGGATGCCTCTGTGATTGAATCCATAAATGAGATAAACTAAAGAGGACTTAGGATACAACCCTGTCTTACTCCTATTTCTACATCAAATTATGCAGATATGTTTCCAGCTACTCTCACTGCACATGTTGGTTTATTGTAAAAACCTTTAATGGCTTTTATTAAATTTTGCTCTACATTGTGTTCTTTTTTAAGGAATGTCATAGTTCGTCCTTTCTCACAGTGTCAAATGCCTTTTCTAAGTCAATAAAGCACAGGTCAATGTTTCTCTCAAGGAATTTTTCTATTATTTGTCTTATTGTAAATATGTGGTCTTTTACACTTCTTCCTGGTCTAAATACACTTTGATGCTCTTCAATCTGATCCTACTCTTTCCTTAGTCTCATTTCCAGTATCCTGGCATATATTTTTCCTGAACGCTAAGTAGTGATATCCTTCTATAGTTTCAGCATTCCATAGTTGATCCAGAATTATATATCACAAACATAATATTACACTCCCGGGTGGTACCAAGTACGATTATTAGAACGGGCTAGTATTCAATTCTGAGATTGCGCAGGTAGGCGGAGGTATTTTTCCAATTTGTTAATTATCCGGTATAACCTGTTCAAAATAGCGGGCTCGCTGAATGAGAAGTTTACATTAATTCAAATTCGCTTTTGGCAGAACATTTTATCACACAAAAATGATTTGCGGATGATTTAAAGCCTATGCAAAATAAACTTACTCTTAGGGGCCTTTCAACAGAGCATTTGTGAACAAAGATCGACTAACTCATAATTATATATAAATATAGATCTAGAGCCTATGGCATAATTATATATAAATATAGATCTAGAGCCTATGGCATAATTATATATAAATATAGATCTAGAGCCTATGGCATAATTATATATAAATATAGATCTAGAGCCTATGGCATAATAATAGCATAAATATAGATCTTAGAATTAATTATATATAAATATAGATCTAGGAGCTATGGCATAATAATATATAAATATAGATCTAGAGCCTATGGCATAATTATATATAAATATAGATCTAGAGCCTATGGCATAATTATATATAAATATAGATCTAGAGCCTATGGCATAATTATATATAAATATAGATCTAGAGCCTATGGCATAATTGTATATAAATATAGATCTAGAGCCTAGAGCCTATGGCATAATTATATATAAATAAATAGAGCCTATGATAATTGTATATAAATATATATAAATCTAGAGCGTATGGCATAATCTAATTATATATAAATATAGATCTAGAGCCTATGGCATAATTGTATATAAATATAGATCTAGAGCGTATGGCATAATTGTATATAAATATAGATCTAGAGCCTATGGCATAATTGTATATAAATATAGATCTAGAGCGTATGGCATAATTATATATAAATATAGATCTAGAGCCTATGGCATAATATCCAGAAGTCCAGATGCACTGAGTCAGTAATAAGGACCCCAAATATCCCAGCACAAATACAGGCTCACCGACTACATAATTTATTCTCCCGCAGGCTGTTTCATTCAAATTCTTTCTCAACTGCCTATACAGTATAACAGCCTGTACTTACACTCTGACAAGGTCTATCTTCGGTACTCATTCACACATGGGTAGAGAAGAATGAGGAAAGCAGAGTAAATTATCTTTCCCAAGAGTACAAAGTCGTGAATAAAAAACCCTAAGCCAGCCAGACTTGTGAGCCAGTTTCGTCGTGATCACAATCTCCACAGCATTACCCATTTCAACAGTAAGAGGTTAAATTATCTTCGCAACGGACTCCGTTTCTATTTCCTTCTGAATTAGTTATTGACAGTGAGGTCGCCAGTAGATATGGCGAACGATTTTTGATGCATTTAAATTTCCATTTAGGAATTCAATTTAATTGTCTGCCGTTTAAGGGGGCCCGGGGGGGGGGGGGGCACCTGAAGTGGGTTTTTTTTTGCTTTTGAGTTAAGGTTTTTGCTTTTAGTATGTACATGAGTAACTGTCAAAATACAGTCATCCTATATCATTGACAAGTTTGTAGCGTCCTTGGTTGCCATAGAAACGGCCACCATCTTGGATTTTGACTCAATTTTCAAAATCTATCTCCTCCCTTAGTTATGAATAAAATCACTCAAAACTTGTGTAAATCGTCTTTTTCATTCAATATCTAAAGAGTGAGATCGTTTTTTCTCGATAATTTGGATATATTTTTTTCTATGAATGTTTGAAAATACTAGATCTATATATCGTGAATGTACAACAACGTCGTTTTTATTACAAACATTTTTTTTTTCTCAAAAAGTTTACAATATATAAAAAAACTGACGTTATTCTATTAACATTGACAAAAGGAACCTGTGTGCCAAATATAATACAAACTATTTGGTAAATGGCGGATGAGATATAATTTTAGTGTGGAAAAACTACATTTTCTCAGTCAGTGTTAGTGTAATTTACGTCAAATTTTGACCGTTTTTACCTACCCTTGCCTACAAAATATTTTGTCATATGGACATTTTCTGCCATGTACTTGTAGATAAATGATCGTTCTACCCGAATATGCAAAGAACAGAAAATCAACGTTTTGGCCCAAAACTGGCAAGTCCAGGTGCCGCAGCCCCCTCCCCTCCCTCCTAAACGCGTTGCACATGACACGACACGATAGAAATATGGCTCTAGTCTTCCACATTGCATGGATCCATGAAAGAAGTAACACCTCTAAACGACAATGGCTCAATATCTCCTGATAATAAGTGACATCAAATAAACGGAAATCCAATCTAGGTTGTTGTTGTTGTTGTTGTTGTTGTTGTTTCAGATATCAAAAGGGGAAAAAGGAACATAAACCGCTGCTGCTTCTGCTAATCTTTGCTCAACGTTGACGTTACCTCGTAGTTTCGGTTGACAAGCGCACAGGAGCGCGTCGTGTCACCTTACAAAACACATACTATTTCCATACATTCGTGTTTGCCTTTTTGACAGATACCATCACGATCTCACGCCCATGTAGACACGGACCCAGGTGCCACTGCCAAGCGATGGGCTTACCAATGTCGTCAACGGCGTTTCATTTTCAGGCACAGAGCAACAATAAAACCCACAAAAAGACGACGGTGAGACATTCTGCCATTACGATATTCTCGAGGGCTGAATGTAACGTCAAATCATTATGTGACATTGGTCAACGTAACTCAGCAATGATGCTAAGCTATCTATCACGCGTTCTATTAATGTACATTATTAAAGATACAGATGAAGATGGATTAATAGTCGGTATCCCCGCACAAGCGCAGGCTCGCCAACTGTACATCCTTTTATCCTTCTCAACTCAGCAGGCCTGTAATTTTCCTTCTCATTCACGCCTCAAGTGAGAAAGTAGAGTGAAGTATCTTTTATAAGACTACAACTCCCCACCTGGGAGCATACAGTATACAAGCTCACAATACTACGTAATGCTTTGTCGTATTAATACTATAGCATTAGACAAGATCTTTTAGGTACTGGTGTCGTCATTCACGCCTTAGAGTCAAGTGAGGAAAGTAGAGTGAAGTATCTTTTATAAGACTACAACGTTGTGAAAATGTCAATTCGATAGCCCACCTGTGCCAGCATTAGTCTGGCTTGAACCAGTGTCGTCATAATTACTAGCTTAGACATTGGTGATGTGATGTGCAATTCGATAGCATACGGTTCAGAATTAGACTGGTGTCGTCAATGGTGATGTGATGTGCAATTCTATAGCATTAGACTGGTGTCGTCAATGGTGATGTGATGTCCAATTCGATAGCATTAGACTGGTGTCGTCAATGGTGATGTGATGAATTCGTCCAATATTCTCGAATAGCATTAGCATTAGACTGGTGTCGTCAATGGTGATGTGATGTCCAATTCGATAGCATTAGACTGGAAGTCGTCAATGGTGATGTGATGTGCAATTCGATAGCATGGTGTCGTCGTGGTGATGTGATGTGATGTCCAATTCGATAGCATTAGACTGGTGTCGTCAATGGTGATGTGATGTCCAATTCGATAGCATTAGACTGGTGTCGTCAATGGTGATGTGATGTCCAATTCGATAGCATTAGACTGGTGTCGTCAATGGTGATGTGATGTGCAATTCAATTAGACGATCGTCAATGGTGATGTGATGTGCAATTCGATAGTTAGTATTCTCGTCAATGGTGATGTGATGTGTGCAATTCGATAGCATTAGACTGGTGTCGTCATTAGATGATGTGATGATAGCATTAGACTGGTGTCGTCATTAGTGATGTGATGTGCAATTCGATAGCATTAGACTGGTGTCGTCATTGGTGATGTGATGTGCAATTCGATAGCATTAGACTGGTGTCGTCAATGGTGATGTGATGTGCAATTCAATAGCATTAGACTGGTGTCGTCAATGGTGATGTGATGTGCAATTCGATAGCATTAGACTATTCTCGTCAATGGTGATGTGATGTGTGCAATTCGATAGCATTAGACTGGTGTCGTCATTAGTGATGTGATGTGCAATTCGATAGCATTAGACTGGTGTCGTCATTGGTGATGTGATGTGCAATTCGATAGCATTAGACTGGTGTCGTCATTAGTGATGTGATGTGCAATTCAATAGCATTAGACTATTGTCGTCAATGGTGATGTGATGTGCAATTCGATAGCATTAGACTGACGTGTCGTCAATGGTGATGTGATGTGCAATTCGATAGCATTAGACTGGTGTCGTCAATGGTGATGTGATGTGCAATTCAATAGCATTAGACTGGTGTCGTCAATGGTGATGTCATGTGCAATTCGATAGCATTAGACGGGTGTCGTCAATGGTGATGTGATGTGCAATTCAATAGCATTAGACTGGTGTCGTCATTAGTGATGTGATGTGCAATTCGCAATTCAATATATGCATTAGACTGGTGTCGTCATTAGTGATGTGATGTGCAATTCAATAGATTAGGCTATTGTCGTCAATGATAGCATTAGACGGTGTGTCGTCAATGGTGACTGGTGATGTGCAATTCAATAGCATTTGACTGGTGTCATCATTAGCATTATTTCGGTGTAATGTGCAATTCCATAGCATTAGGCTGCTGTCGTCAAGTGATGTGATGTGCGATGTGGTGTGATGTGATGTGATGTGCAATTCGATTTGAGCCTTGTAGACTGGTGTCGTCAATGGCGATGTGATGTGCATTTCAATAGCATTAGACTCAATGGGGATGTCGTCAATGGGGAATGGGGATGTGCAATTCGATAGCATTAGACTGGTGTCGTCAATGGCGATGTGATGTGATGTGCAATTCGATAGCCTTAGACTGGTGTCGTCAATGGGGATGTGATGTGCAATTCGATAGCATTAGTTTGGTGTCGTCAATGACAACATCGCTTTGCTCGTCAAAGGAAAGCTTCAAGCAAAGCGATATCAAAATGGAAGATAATTGAATTGAGGACGTCGATGGAGCGCAGTTGGCACTGTTCATTTGAAAAAAAAACAGCTCTCTATTCATAGCGAGGCGATGGGTGTTGACGCGGAGGTCGCTATTTCGATTCTGTTTGGGACAAACGATATTTTTCTGTTTACCCTTTTAAATTAGTCTTGTCCTTGCTCCTATGGGGCTTCAATATTAATTTCATGGCTTCATTCGTCACCCAAGGCCGTTGAAGCGTCTTTGGCTGACGCTGACAATCATGAGATGAATCAGAGAGTAATTTCCTTCGCCTTAAATTAGAGATAATATAAGTTGTCAGCGACAAAATGCAAAAAATTAGATAATCAATTTATCCTTACCAAGATGTATTCCATCGTCCTTAAGATTAAAAGTACCTCTACAGGTCACTACAGAAACTTTCACCCTAATCGATTGAAAATTTAAAAAAACGCTAGGTCAGATCGCATTTTGGGCTTGTGTGTGCCTGCGTATATGTGTGTGTGTGTGTGTGTGTGTGTGTGTGTAGGTGTATGTGTGTGTAGGTGTGTGCGTGCGTGCATGTGTAGATGTTGGTGTAGGTGTATAAGTGTGTAGATGTTTGTGTAGATGTATAAGTGTGTGTGTATGTGTGTGTGTGTGTGTGTGTGTGGATACTGATGCCGTCCAGTAAGCACTCAATCTATTTATATGTATACAAACTGACAAGAGCATTCAAAACCAACTACTATACTCTCCGATTCTGAAGTCATCCAGCAATGGCTCAACAAATCTACATTTAAAACATCCATCAGTTGGTCTTTTGAAATGTACTAGAGAACTTTATTAAGCATTCAATTAATCTATTCTGAAGCCATCCATCAGGCATTCCACAAATTAATTTTAGAGCCATCCATTAGTCATTCCTAATTAATTCTAGAGCCATCCATCCACAGTACACAAATTAATTCTAGAGCCATCCATCAGTCAGTACACAAATTAATTCTAGAGCCATCCATCAGTCAGTACACAAATTAATTCTAGAGCCATCCATTAGTCATTCATTAATTCAGTCCATCAGTCAGTACACAAATTAATTCTAGAGCCATCCATCCAGTCAGTCCACAGTCAGTAATTAATTCTAGAGCCATCCATCAGTCAGTACACAAATTAATTCTAGAGCCATCCATCAGTCAGTACACAAATTAATTCTAGAGCCATCCATCAGTCAGTACACAAATTAATTCTAGAGCCATCCATCAGTCATTACACAAAATTAATTCTAGAGCCATCCATCAGTCAGTACACAAATTAATCCTAGAGCCATCTATCAGTCATTACACAAATTAATTCTAGAGCCATCCATCAGTCATTACACAAATTAATTCTAGACATCCATCCATCAGTCAGTACACAAATTAATTCTAGAATTCTAGAGCCATCATCAGTCATTACACAGATTAATTCTAGAGCCATTCATCAGTGATTACACAGATTAATTATGGAGCCATCATCAGTCATTACACAGTTTAATTATGGAGCCATCCATTCAGAATTGCTAGATTCGAATGACTTCATGATTACAAATCCGGCAGCCTACCCACTCACCAAAGAATACCAACAGAATTCCATGACTCCATACTCAGGAGCAATTCATCAATAATCTATTAATCTATTCTGACGCCCTGTAATGAATAAATCAATATAAACCATCCAAAAGAACCGCATAAAGACACACTGAAACGATCAATGTTAAACACTCCTTTAGGTTACAAGGAAGCTGTCCATTGAGTACTCATTGGCACTGCTAAAGCCATTCACTGGATACCCAATTGCACTTTATACCCAAGCCATCCAAAAGACATCCCATTAGTTTGAATTGGAAATTGAAATGAATTGAATGTATTTTATT